>JAKSZP010001599.1:0-115888 GCA_022478985.1 Massospora cicadina
AAATTCCCCACCTTTCTCCTGAGATTTATTCAGAAATTCAACAGGCCTTGGCCTCCCTTGAGCCAATACCCTTGTTGGGAAATAATAATTTTCTGGTTCATGTCCTCTGTCTTGGGGAGTGGATTTGTTGTACCAGTTGTCTCCAGACGCGGCTGACTGTTTTTGCGGTGTTCCGTACTCATCCTCTCTTGTGGCGGTCAGTGGAGGGCTTGGATTGGGTCTTGGAGCAGAGTCGTTCTGATGGAGCATCCATACATTACTTCTATGAGTTCTTTTCGCTGCGTCCAGTGGGTCAGCCAGTGAAAGTATATTTAAATGAATTCTGCAAAAATGCCCAGGCTTTGCCATTGACCAACGAAGTTAAAACGTTGTTTTTCCATTTGACCTTGGACCCATCTGTGAAAACTCCCCAATTTAGCAATCGCCCCCTTCCAACTTCAATCATCACGTTGAAGCCCTTTGGGGTGGTTTCCCCGCCCCAACCCAGAAGGGGCAAAGTAATTTGGCCATCATCGGTTCACTTAGATCAAACCCTATAAATATGGAAGCTGAAAAATCATGCGCGTCTCTTAAAATGAAGAAATCTTATCCTTCTAAACCTTTGAGCTCTGAATTCTGAAGCTGAACAAGGGTCTAGCTCCAAGAATGAATTAAAGGTTTCAGACAATTCCGCCAAAATGATGTCAGCCGCGGCTGCCCCTATAATACTGCGTCTGTGCCTAATGATAAACTCTTGAAGTTCAAAGTGCTTTCCTCTGGTTTCATCCACGTTTTGGAGGAAGCCAATGATCTGACTGAGTCTAAATATGAACCTATCCAAAAACAATAGAACGAGGATAATGGTTTTCTTTTGCGCTGCGTTCCCACGTTGCAAGTCAAAGTATTGACAAAGGGCTTAAGGGTGATGGCCCTAGATAAGGATGTACACCGGACCCTCATAGCAGGGATAGGGTTGTTGAAGCCTGGAAACATATTTTATCATGCAAACGTTGTATCCCAAAATGAGCCATTTATTAGCTCTTACGGCTTGGATGAGGACCCCATTCCTGTATATCATATTTCCCCTGAAAATCCTCGTCTGACCCCCTACCATGATCAGGGGGCACACAGGAGGTGGAGAAAGAGCTTTGTTCTAAATATGATAAAGTATATGCTCCTGAAGAGAATGGGTTGGGATATGTGGCCTCAGCAGTAAGAGAGGCCAACTATCCTTCCCCTTCTATGATTCCAAACAACCCTTATGTCTTGCTCAAGCCAGAGGAAGAATTTCTAGGTGAGGCGGTAGCGTTTTCTGCTTTGAATAAATCCCAGTCTGGATACTTTTTATTGACCGCTACCCTTACATCCCCTTTGGGGAAGTTCAGCACAACTGTTTTAGTGGATATCGGTGCCACTGACAATTTTATGGATCAAGACCTTGCTGACTACCTTGAGTTGAGTTACTCACCATGTGATATGTTGAGAGGCGGGGCCTCTCAGGGTATTCCCACACTGAAAATCATGGGGTTAGTGAATTACCAAGTGGTTATTATCTTCTGTCCGACCACTTTCAAGCTATCAGGACCTATTGTGCCCCATCATTTTGGGTGTAGAGTGGTACAGAAAGTTTGACGTCAGGACTAATTTAAAAGAAAACACCCTATCCTTGTTTTTGACGAATGGTCACCAGTTGATTGTTCCTTTGGCTGATGCCCACTTTCAGGGTAACCTACCCCATTGGCCAAATATTCATACCCTTTCTCTTGCCCCTTTGTTGAAGGTTTCGGTGGAGGCTCCCTTACCTTCATGTTTTGAGGGTTTAGAATCTTATTTTGAAGCAGCTTCAGCTAACGAACTTACAGATCATTCTGAGTTTGATTGTGACTTTAAGTTCACTGTGGATCTGGTGCGTATATCTTCCCCATAACCCATTGACTGTCCGGGGGGGAGAGGCTTTAGATGTGTGGGTGAAGGAGCAGTTGGCCAAAGGTGCCATCTTTCAGCGTACCTCCCCTGTCTGCTCCCCGCTTCTCTTTGTGGATAAGGCCCATAGAACTTTATGCCCTTGTGTAGATTATATTAATTTTTTCAATGTGACTGTACCCGACCTTCATCTCATCCCTTTAGATTCACAGATTGCGCTTTATGTAGAGAAGGCAAACGTCTTCTCCAAGTTGTATTACCTCAATGCATTCAATCATATCCGAATAAAGAAGGGCCAGGAGTGGTTAACCGCATTCCGCACCAGAAAAGGAATTTTCCAGTTTTGGGTCATGCCCTTTGGGCTTAAGAATGCCTCTTCCATCTTTCAACGCCGCATTGATACTGTGTTGGGGGACTTGTTGGGGGTATACGCGATTGCCTACATGGATGATATCCTGGTGTTTTCCCCTGATCAGGTGTCCCATACAGTACACCTTTGACAAGTGGTGGAGAGATTGAGAGCTGCTCGCCTTATGCTCAAAATCAGTAAATGTGAATCCTTCAAGTCCCAGGTCACTTTTTCTGGGCAACGTCGTGTTTGACCAAGGCCATATGATAACTACAGACAAGGAGAAGGCAATTTGTGAGTGGCCTACCCCCACCTCAGCCAAGGAATCAAGGAGCTTTTTGGGGACGTGTACGTTCCTCAAGAAGTTCCAATCTGTCTGAGGTGTCGGCACCCTTACATAAGGCTAGTGGTGCCAAGGTGCTTCAGTGGTCCCCCACTTTGGAGGATGCTTTCCAAGCAGTGAAGTGTACCCTGTTGTCCACAACTGTTCTTCGCCATGTCAACCCTTCCAAGGAGTTCATTGTGTCAACTGATGCTTCAACTTCGCCATAGCGGTCGCCTTGTTACAAGTAGGCGAAAATGGGATAGAGCATCCGGTGGGATGTTTTTCTAGGAAGATGTCTTTGCCAGAGTTGAATTACGCCGTTTATGACAAGGAGTTACTAGCTGTGGTGGAGGCGCTGACTTATTGGCATCACCACTTGCATGGCTCTACCCAACCATTCCGCATACGTACAGACCACCGTGCCTTGCTGTACTATCACGCGCCTCATGTCCTAACCCCACGGCAGACCCATTGGCATGAGACCCTTGCCCAATTCGCATTCACATATGAGTTCACCAAGGGCAAGGATAATGTTTTGGCGCATGCTTTGAGCTGCAACCCTGCTTTAGCCCCTGACCCCAAGGAGGTAGAGATGCACAACACCCAGGTTATGATCCATCTAAGTAAAATTATGTCGTTGCTTTCCTCTCCTCTGGCTAACGGGCCAGCGCTTGAACCTCTGGATAACGCGGAGGAATATGGTATGTTCAGAAAGGTCGTCCTCTCTCAGCCTCTGTCAGGCGAATATGCCATGGTCCTTGCAAAGAGTGCGTCAAATCAAGAGGATCTATCAAGAGGCTATCACATAAAGGATGTGATGGTGTGGTTCCAGAGGCGCCTTTGGGTACCTGCTGGACCACTGCGCCTGGACATCATTTGGGACCATCATGATGGAATCACCATTGGTCATCCGGGGAAAGCAAAGATCTTGGTGTTGATACGTCGCACATACAACTAGAAGGTCTTGCAAGCTCAGGTTGGCCGTTATTGCAAGGAGTTGCTAATATGCAACCAGATGAAGCCTAATCGTCAACCTTTAGAAGGGTTGTTGGTACCAGTCCAAAAGGCTGATGGGCCCTGGACTTCCATCTCAGTTGATTTCATTGTGGAGTTACCAGTCTCAGATGGTTATGATGCCATCATGGTAGTAGTGGACCGGTTCACGAAGTTTTCCCACTTTATTCCTTGCAGAACCATTATAACCGCAGCTGAGATGGCTAGGATTTTCGTTGCCATGTGTTTGCGCTACATGGGGGTTCCTCAAGATATCATCAGTGACCGAGGCCCACAGTTTACCTCCATGTTTTGGGAAGAGTTGTGTAAAACTATTCAGATTTGTCCTTGCCTTTCAACTGCCTATAATCCTCAATCAGATGGGCAGACTGAACGAGTGAACCAGTGCTTGTAACAGTTTCTGCGGTGTTACACCGCTGCAGATCATTCAGATTGGGCTTCTCACCTTCCCATGGCCCAGTTCAGCTACAACAATCCCTTGCACTCTTCGATTGGATGTTCCCCATTTTTCGCCAGTCATGACTTTAACCCCGCCTTTAACATGGAGCCCAGCTGTGAGTCAAAGGTTGGTGCGGTGGTGGACTTTGCCAAGACCATCAAGAAGGTCCACCAGGGGGTATCCACAAACTTGGAGGCAGCAATGCAGGTGTATAAGGAGAATGCTGATGGGAAGCGCCAAGTAGGTCCTGCATATAAGGAAGGGGATCTCATGATTCTTGATGCACGTAACATCTCCATCAAGCAGCCTTGCAAGAAGCTGGTCCCTAAGAGGATTGCATTTCACCGCGTTGTTAGAAAGGTGGGCCATGCCTCATACCAGCTGGGTACTTTCCCTTCATTCCAGATCTTCTCAGTGTTCCATAAAAGCAAACTCACGTTGTTTGAGGGTCCCCCACCAGAGAATCCTGAGGCCTATCTTGTGGATGGGGCGCCTGAGTGGGAGGTGGAAGATATAGTTGCCTCCCGCCATGTTAAATGAAGACTTGAATACCTGGTATCCTGGAAGGGCTTTGATGCTGCTGAAAACAGTTGGGTTCCAGCACGCGACTGTGTGCATGCCCAAGATCTGATTGATGCCTTCTACCAGTGGTTTCCCCAAGCTGCCAGATCCCAACCCCAACTGACCGTCGCCGTCATGAAGTTGGCCACCGCCCATAAGAACTTATCCCTGGCGCAAGCCCCTGGAGGGGGGTTGAGCCCCATCGAGAGGAGAGGGTAATGTCATATGAATATGACATAATAGTGGGGATCAACCCCAAAGACAAGGCTGGGAGCCTGGAGGCCCAGAAGGTGAAGTTGCAGGCCCTTCCTGACCTGAAGAACACCTTGGACCAACGCTGGGTCCGGGCAAAATATGCCCAGGTTGGGACCAGTGGTGCACCAAACGCCCAGCCCCTGACGGCAGCCCAAGCATTAAAGCAAACTATATACCAAAATAAGGCGGATGGTTCAATTCACTTAGTTTCAGAACAAGGGTTCAAAACACGTTCCTGCTATGAAATAATGCGCTCAGGTCAGATCCAACTATAGTAGATAACTCAGTGAAGTCAGTTTTGGCCTATTTTACTTACTCGGATGGAAGTATTGCCCTATTGGCGAGTCACTTCTTGGGCCCACTGTGGCATAACCCCAATTTCCCCATCCAAGCTTAAATAAAATTCCCTGACCAACATTCATTTTTGGTCGACTTCCCAAATAAAAATTCCCCCGTTTTTTCAATTTTAAATGTTATTTCCAAAGGTTATGTGCGCGGACCCCTTTGAGGAGGTCTCACGCTCCATTCAATTTGCCATTTTTAACACAATCCAATCTTTCCCAAGTGCACCGTTGTTTCGCCCAGGGCCCCTCCAGCCTGGTCTGTTTACCTCTCCTCTTCCTGTGCACCTCATCGTTTTTGGGAGTTTTATGATCGCGGGTTTTGGTTATAGTCACTATTGGTCCAGCATCCTCTGCTGGGCGCTAGTAGCTTTATTACTAACGGCTAGTTTCTACGCGTTGGCTTGGTGCACCAAGCACCTCCATTCTGGAAACAGGAGAGTTAAAGACACTCTCCTTACACCACTAGAGGTTTAGTAAATTGGGATCTGCTGTCCCAAAATGATAAGAGTCTCCTCTGTCATATTAATGACAGCCACGAAATGTCACAGGAAAGCAGTTCCAATTAGCAATTTGTGATTTTTGTTTGATAACACAATCACCGGAACTACAATAAAAATGGATTAAACCACAACAGTGGAGCAATGTAGCTCTCTCAGAGATGGTGCTTTCAGCTCCAGCAGTCCCATACACCATTTGTGGTCCACATCGAGTTTTAACGTCAACTTCACCATTAACTTAGTGGAAACTATGCTGAATAGAATGCCTATATCTCATATAGCGCAAACTCTATTTTTCGCTACAAAAATATCTCAGTATGTATACTCAGAATAAGAAGAATATTGACTGTTTTATACGTGGACATTTATGGGATCTCTTATTCCCAGAAAACTCATTATTCTTTACTGACTTTGGGGTATTATATACAATGGCGTCTACCAGAAGAGCAACGTATACTCCTTTCAGAGTTGGTGCATCCGCAGAAGAATCTGGCCTGTCTGAGGAACTCGATCAAGCATTTGGCAGGCGTATGGCTTCTGTTTCTCTGAGGATCCTTCATCCTCTGTGGTCTTGGCTTGAGCTTGTGTTATTAGACTCACTCCTCCAACTGGCTGCTGATATAAAATTTTGTCATCATACTGAGGGACTTCCGCGGAATATACTACTATTGATTCAGGGATGTTTGGGGTTGGGATCATGGAGTTAGAGAGTCCCATTTATACTATGCTTCATTTTTTCCCTGGTAGTATCGATCTTGTAGCACGTAGTGCAAATGACGTTTAAAGTAGATTTGTGCTAAGTGGCTAGGGCGACCACATTAATAGCAACTAACCCCATATGAGCCACATCCATGGTTTTTATAGGAGGGTCCAGATCAGAAAGTTTGGGGTCGTTTGGCATAATCAGAGCCTGGTTGGTAGTTAGGTTGCTGGCAATTTTTGTAAGTGGCCCTAGGGCGGTAGTCAAACTGTTGGGAATAATTCAAACAAGGTTGAGGCATTAAATTATAGTAAGGTTGAGAGTTGATAGATGGGACATGGGCGGGATGAGCGTATTCTCCTGATTAAGGGGGTACAGCAGGGGCAGTAGTTTTCAGCTCAATATTTGGCGGCAGGAATCTAGGGGATATATGACACAAAAACTGTACAATTTTTAGCAGGGAAATGCCATCATCCAGAATTGGTAAAACGGCATTGTGAAGCTCTTAGTATGGTATCTACCGTGGAGGTCATCGTGATGCACAAATCAGCTTTTGCTAAGTATCCTTCCCCAATCAACATGTGAGCATTCATCATAATCAATAAACAAACTCCATCAGAGTCATGTTATGGCAGAATCCAATCATCAAGAATTCCACCTTATGCTGCGACATCTTTGAGATGCCCCTGAAAAGCTGAAGCACAGTATCTTTCACATCCAGGTAGGTAATGGAGCTGCTCAAAAGATAGCAGGTGACTTGATTGGCACTTAAAAATTCAAAGGCAGATATGAATAGTTTTGCTTTCCATCAGTTGGATGCACCTTCTGCCGCAAACTAAAACCGTTTAAAGAATCAATGGATATAGTAATTTCAATCAAATAGAGGCAAATTCTCATTATTGACCTCCTCATCCCATTCATGACTTTTTGGGGCATACTGAGGAGTGGGTCAAGACCCAAAAGCGTTTCTCGATGAGAAGCTGGTCTACTGGAAATTGAAATGTTCACTGCTTCAGAGGTAGCGTGGCCTTCTGACATGGGTAGCACCACCATTACTTGAGTGAATTGGCGCTCTGACTCATACTCATATCCAGAGCTACCATCCTGGGAGTAGTAACTCCGACCAGCATCATATTCCTCCTAATATTATACCCCTTGTCATCCTTCCTCTTCCCAATGAGAGGACTGAGAGGTACTGGTCAATTTCCACTCAGCGTGTTGCAGTCATTCAGTGGTGTCATCCAAACAATTGGCAAGTTCCTTGTTTTGTTGTCGCATAATTTGCATTTGACTAAATGTGCTATTGAGCTGGTGCATAAAAGCATTTCGTTAAAGAAGAAGTTCATCCTATTTCTTGAGCACTGCATCTAAAGCGCGTTTGAGTTACTCATAATTGGCTGGTGCAGCGCTTCATGAAGATTCCCAGCAACGTAGGCTTTATAAAACATAGCCGGCAATTAGAGATTTTTGAGATTTTAGTGGTTGTTCAATTGGCCCCCTACAATGAGCACCATTGTTATAATTTTGGGTTGTATCAAAAATCTGCCATATGGGTTGCACAGGTCAAACCCAATGAGCAATGGGCAGATAATGTGAAAAATATCTTCCCTCAAAAAGTCTGAAATATAAGAGAATAGGAGCAATCACCATGACAACACTTTTTATTTATTTTTATAAATACAGAAACTCTTTGTTGTTATTCTCTCTATACTACTAACTAACTACTCCTTTCAATCGCCTATCTCACTTATATACCAGCGATTTCAGATGATACCTCTCTAATAGTTTAGTATATTCTATTCCACTGATTATCCTTGGTTTTGGCTTGTTATTCTTCAGCTCTCAATAGCCCTAATTCAAATGATCTAATTTGTATTCATTCATTGTTGACATTGCCTTATCACCTTATTTAGAGGCGATCCAATAACAGCCCATTATGGCCTAATATCTTCTCATCTTGAGGCACTCGAATAATCATAACTAATAACATGGTCGCAGATTCTTCCCAATATGCCATAGATATTTCTGGCTTATCGTCCAGTCATATCAGAAGCGTGACAATGTTCTTATACAGGCTGAAAATATGTTCATGATCATGGCAAAAGAGGTGCATAACATCTCACCAGAACGCCTGTGATGGCATGCAATCTTCCAAGTGATGGACTTTTGACTGATATTGATCTCACACAATGTATGAAAATTGAGAAGCACTGGACCAATCAGCAGTTAGTACACCTTTCTCAGGCATCTCACTAATGAGTAAGAATCTGGAGCTGCAACACAGGATGGTGTGTACTGCCAAATGTCCTTCTGGGTCTCCAGAGATTGCAGGATGTCCAGCTTGTCAAGGTAGTCCATATGGGCAATGAGGGGGGGACATTGGGGTACCAGGTTGTTCAAAACGGCTTGCCCACGGACTTCTTTCTTGAAATGAGGATTAGGGCGACCCCTCTGGGCGGTGTGTCCAATGATGATGTTCTCCACTCAGCGCTCCACATGGAGAGGAGTATACGTTTGAAGTGGGGCGGCATCCCATGTGGGACCGTGGCAGAGGGATGAGAGGCTAGAAATTTAAGTAGAGAATGGGGGTGGGTAGGATTGCTGAGGTAAAGGGCGTGGGAATTGGAGTGGGACGCGCATGACCAGTGCTGGTCTGGGAGTGTGAGGTTGGTGACTGCAGCAATCCAGGTGCCAAGTATTTGGCAGCATGGGCCTCGAAATTGAGCAGGCCCATACCACCACTAAGGCAAGGGCCAAGCATGATACCCAGGCGCATACTGGGAGGGCGGCCTAACCAGAGTCACCCTTGTAGGAGGACAGATATAGAGTTGAAAAATGAGGGTGAAAGGCGATGGCATGGGCCACAAACTAGACTTTTGACATGAGCATAGAGCTGGCTAACGCAACCTGGTCTGTGAGGTTCGTCTGGTGGGCTCTGAGAGAGGCGATGCATTTTGTGAAATTGTCTAGGATGTGGTTCTCCATTACTATTTAGGCGAACCCTCCTGCCTCCTGACACTCTCAAATGGCGCACTGGACCAACAGTTGGTCTTGACATGAAAGGGAGCGCAAGCGGTGAGGTATGAGGTGGCTGGGGCAAGAGAACCAGAGAGCTAGCTTCCAGAGAAGGTGACTACAGGGTGCTGGTAACTAGCGGGCTTGGTACCAGCCAATGAGAATTATTTTGGTTTTGGAGGCATTAAGGGTGGCGTTACTGCCATGGTTTGATCCTGGATAGTTGCATCCACCGCTCATGCATCATGGTTGCCTGACACCCCAACCACACAATCATCAGCGAATGCCAGCATCCTAACAGGTGCTTGGCCTAGCACATGGAAACCAGCAAGGTGGGCATTTGCATTATGAAAAAGTGGGTTGAGGCTGAAGTTGTATAAGAGGAGCTTAAAGTGTCCCCTTAGCGGAGACCCCTTTGAGGGTGAACCAATTCAGTGAGGACATCAGGGGCACGCACAGCCATTGTGTCAGACTCCATGAGCAGCATCAACCAATTAATGAACCGGTGTAGGAGGTGGAATTTGTGGAGGCAGGCTTTGAGGTAATTCCAGTTGACCCTATCATAAGCTTTTTGTTGTTATAAAGAAAAAATGCCCGTAGCTGTGAATTGGTAGACATTGGCTATGGTGCATATGTTGTCCCATATCGACCACTTGGGGATAATTACCAAACTGCTCAGAGGAGATTACTTCATAATCAACTTCCCCTAGGCGGCTTGTCATGATTTTGGTGAATAACTTAGTATCTGTATTCTTAAGTGATATGGGGCGCCAGTTCGCCAAGTCCAGATTATCCCATCTCTTATACAGCGTTATCATGTATAGGCCTCCTGGCTCCCTGGAAGGAGGAGAGTTTCTAAAAACATTTGTTCATTGAGGCAAGCATTAGTGAGAAAAAAATTAATATATTTTTTATAGAACTCATATGGAATCCCATCTGAATCTGGGCACTTTACTATGAGGTGCACTGTGAACAGCATACCAGAGTTTGTCACGAGTAATTAGATTTATTAGCTCTGGGTATCAAGAAACAGTGCAGATATTTGCAAAATCATGAGAAACTAAACAATTTTAATATGTTTGACAGGTTTGGACTTATACAACTCAGACTAAAAGTCTTGAACTTTGACTGCCACTTCAGTTGGAGTGTCAGCAACGGAGTTGTCAAGCCGCTTTGTATATACAGGCCAAGCTCTGTCACAGTGCTAAGAATTTGCAGAAAAAGTAGGTGGAGCATGTGTCACCCAAAATTATTTTTTTGCCTTAAACTGAACACAAACACGATTTTTGTGTTGTTTTACCAGTGCATTGAGACAAGAAAACACTTTTACCCACTTTTGACCCCAAGCTGGGCTGTACCCTGCTGCTAGGACATTGGACTTCAGTTGGTCCACTTACACTAACATGTGCTTAATGACCGCCATGGCAGCCCAAGAGCATCACATTGAGATGTGGCATGCGTGAAGGATGGTGTTTGCTTTAAAGGCTGACCTGGTAGAAAGTGGATAAGTATAGAACAGTGTGGTGAACTCTGGTGACAAAGAGTCCGTGCCACCCATGCTGAAAACATGGGCTACATGATCTCAGCTGGACAAAGTTTGCACCACTTTTGAGCTTGTGCCGCAGTTCAGACAAAGTGAAGGAAATTGACACCATCATGTGGTCAGAGAAATTGATTTTGTCATTGTAAAGTGTACAATCTAGGGAAAAAGTTCAATGGGGCAAGAATGAGGTCAATGCGTGACGTAGACCTAAGCTGACCGTTGTTCACATGGGATGTGACATGTTGGTTAGCAACGGTGCATGCCTGGGGTAGGTATAAAAATACACAGATGGCTTTTAGAACGCGGAGTTTAATGTAACCCTGTGGGGGTAGGCATTTAAGCCAAACGGTCACTGTCCAGGTTGGCCCAGCAGTTCAGGTCACCCCACCACAAATGGATCAGATGAAAGTAGGAGGAAATTTACAGAAAGAAGGAATCTCTGGCGAGCCCATAAACAGGTCAGGGCGTAAATATTAATGATAGCATGCACTTCACCATCCCATGAAAAGGACATGACCATCAAGATATAATTTTAGAAATAAATTTAAAACTATGGGTTGCGCATATAATTACCCAACAGTGTAGCGACCAAAAAGAAAGGGAGGGGAGGAGCATGGTTGCCCATGTGTCCTTAGCACCATGTGTACAGTGGGTTTTTGATTTTCCTGATGTCCACAGGTAAATTATTTTTTTAAAAAAAACTTTTATAGCCCAGGATAGCGAGGCCATGAGTCCAGCGATGTTCAACATTCCTATTGTGAAGAAGACCCCCATTGCACCTTAGGTGTGATGGGAAGGGCCCTTTGCCCTTCCAGTGCTGCTTGGTCAGCAGCTGCTTTATTGATCAGTTTTCACACCCGTGTATGTGTCCTTTTGGGTACCTTCACGCTAGATTAGTATCAATTTTGGTGTTTTTTAATTTAGGTCAATTTTTTGTAATGTGGAGCTCATGTGGTACACCATTGGAGGTCGACAAAAACTCAGGGAGGGTTAGGTGGGAGAAACAGTTTTGATTGGTGAATAGTAACTTTGCATGGGAGAATCTGACTCAAACATATGGTCTGCAGGTTGGTGGGCCCAATATGATTGGTGCGTGGATCCTTGAGCTGCTTCAGCTGTGAATGACTCAATGTCATCATGGGTCTGGTCAGGAAGGATCATAGATGCAGCCATAGCCGCTGCCTTGGCCGCTGCTCTATGAATCTGTTGGCCTTTTTTCACTCTTTTGGGACACAAAATCTACCTGAATGTAATACCCCTGCGCGCCCCATGGGAATGTGGTATTAGTGTCAATGGCAGGTTTGTAATGGGGAGTCAGTGCTTCCCATTGCATCAAGGAGGACTTCATTCTGTCTGATGCTCTCTCTGGAAGGGCAGGTGTGTGCCTTATGGTCAAAAGCACAACAAAAGGTGCATATAGGGGGGCACTATTCACCATAATGTGGAATGGGCTGAATTCCTGTCCATCAGTATTGACAAATGCAGTGTGGGGAATTTGGGTTAAGTCTTCCACAATGTCCACAGTTGGGGTAATCACTGCAATTACTTTGCCCGTGCTAATCTCTGGCATGAACGTTAATCATTTTCTCTCAAAAGAGTGAAGTTCCCCATAGGATCTAAGCCCAACTGAGAGATGGTTCTCCAGTACTTTTTGTTTCACCGTTATGAGGAGAAAGTCAAAGGTGACAAATATTCGTTTAGATTTGGTACAACGTGGGCCCTCAGTTTGTGACCACCCATTGACCATCCAAGAGTTTGACCACCATGTGCACCTATGCAACGACATCTGCTGCTTGCTTGGTTTCAAACCCAAGGCCCAACCATCTACTTGCCATAGAATGTGGTGCAACATATACAGCGGCTGGAATTTTTTGTGCACATCACCACAAAACTTCTCCTACAGTGCCATTAAATTAATATCCAAAAACTCAAACCCTGTGCTCCACTGACAACAGGGGCTGAGAATGAGGAGTTTTGATGTATTAGTTGCTTTTTTCTTGCCAGGCTAAAAACTCTGGCGAGAAAACTTACTGCAATTTTTATCTAGGCTATCAGTGTTGCTGGGGATTTTATGAACTTTGGATTGTGCAAAGACTGACCCTGGGCCCTTTACTATGCTCGCCCAATATCTACTTGAGTTTGGGTTCACACTCATCTCCTCATATTGATTATCAAACTTACTAGTCTTAGATCAAATTGGTTGCTAATAGTGATTGCAATGAGAACGAAAAGTTTTTGTATCTTTAATAATTAGTTATTAGGAATGCAAGTTGTGCTCCTCATTAACTTGAGTTGATCTATTCAAAGTATTTGAGTTCATCCCTAAAAATATTTATTCTTATTCTAGAAGTTTTACTGTCCTAAAACGTTAGGAATTGATATAGTTAGTTATTTTAAATTCTTCAAATTACTGGTGACTTAAATTTGGGATATAGAACCTTTTAATTAGTATTATTTTATCAAAATTCACAATTCACTAATATTGGCAATCTAAGACAAGAGTATTGTTTTTCTTTCCCATAATGAAAACATCAGTTACCAAGATTTTATTTTGAGCAGATAATTTTGTAATCACATAGGTGAGATGAGAGAATTCAACAAAACTTAGCAAAACTGGGTGAAAGTCATATTGGGCAATGGCCAAAACGGTGCACCCAAGGGCAAAAAACGCCCTGGAGGGGGACCAGGAACCAACGCCACCAAAAACCCAAACCCAAACACCACCCAGGATTGTGGAGTTTACCACAAAACAAAACCAATATATGGAAATACAGTATTCACAACCCTATCAAAAGTGGAACATGGGCTTCAACTTTTCTTAGGAGTAGATTCCACAATTCTGTGGGAAAAGGTAGGTCAGACACAGGCCTCCCTCTTTCCTCACGTGGTATACATTACCACCCACACCATCCACCATGGCTGGATTGATATGGGTTTTGAAACTAAAGAAGATGCAGATGCCGCAGCAAAAGTCCGAGTTGAAATAGCCTTCCCCAAGGGCAAACAAATTGTACGCACCATGTGCACCAGATAGAACAAAGCAAACGCTTTGTTCATCTCATTTGACTCGCTTCCTACAAACCTCCCCCATAGGCTAATTGAGGAAGAACTCCAATTCAGCCTTCAGAGCTACAGAGAAATAAAAAAAATTAGAACTACAGCGTTCCCACCTGATGCTGAACCTGTGCACAGGAAAGGCAATCACTGAAATTGACCCGGCCCCTGATGTGGCTGCAAATTTGACAAAAATCCCATGCACCGCAGTGTTTCACCTCCCAGATGGGGGAGTGTCAAAACCTTTCCTCATCACACCAGAATGCGCACCACCCATCTGCAACCATTGCACTGCATTGGGGCACAAGGAGCATGCATGCCCTATGAAGGAGGGCATCATGGCCCCAGACTTTTGCGATGATGCCATGGACAAAGATGAGGAGTCCTTTGGAAGAATGGTTGACGCCAACAACGCTTTCCTCTGGGGAGAGGACGGACAAAACGTCCTCATAGACCCAATCTCACCCAAATTATGCAAACAGGTGCAGAAGGCACACAAGCAGGCAGCGGCCAAGGCCACATCTCTTGCAACTTCCTCCATTGACTTGAACCAAATACAGATGGATAGAGAGGAAATTGGCTAAACCAGCCAATCAGAACACAATTCCCAAGCCGGAGTGACCATGGAGGATTTGAACTGAGCCAAACACTCAGATCAACCCATGCAGAAAATTTTCTCAAGATGACAGAATCACCACATGACCCCAATCAAATAAACTTACTGGGACATTTTGAATCCACTATGGATGAGCCAACAGGGCCCAGAGCGTCAAAACCAAACCCCAAAACATCAGAGACCAATCAGTGCAACAATTTAAATCAAACAAAATCATGTGTGGAAAGCAAAATACAATCACAATTCTAACAACACCCACACAAAATCATCACAAGTTAAGGAGCTGGAAGCCTTGGTGTGGACGGGCCCAATCACATGGAGCAAGTTCAAGGCAATGAGCAGGGGACTAGGGCCGGAAGGACTACCCAACCGCTCCTGAGGCGCCACGGGCACCTCAGTGTCAATAGGGATGCTAAACATTGCAGGATCCAGGGCTCAAGCATCCAAGGCCAAAAAGCTGGACTTCCTGCGCAAACCCCATGTAGATATCTTGGCCATCCAAGAAACCCACTGTCTACAAGGGGAAAAAGAATCCTGGTCAACTAGGGTCGCACCATCACAATCAGTATGGATGTCTCACTATGGGGTGATCATCCAAAACAACAAAAAATTTAAAATTACAAATTTGTCGTCACACTTGCATGGTTGAGGCTTGGTAGCAACAATCATGTGCCAAGAGGAAATAATTTTGATAGCATGTGTCTATGCACCGTGCACTGCAACTGAGAGAAAACAATTACTCTAATCCACCCTGACGCTCAACCCCCACTGGACACCATCCTGTTGGGCGACTTTAACTGTTGGGATGACCCCACTACTGACTGATGGCCCAACCCCAGGGGATACCCACTGGGACACATCGAATTCCACATAATGAAGGCATCCCTTGCCTACAGGATGCCCTCCCCCTGGATCACCACTCCTTCCCCACATGACATGGCCCAACATATGCGAGGGAGCGCTCATAACAATGAACCTCATTGACCACATTCTCACATTGAAATACTGCCACTCATTTTTTACTAACTTCATCACTAAAAAATTAATTTCTCTGACCACCATCTAGTTTTGGTGCAGCTCATGCCAACCAGGACTCAAACGCAGACATTGCCTGGGAGGTGTAAGTCTTGGGGACCAGCCCCTACAACTGAATAAGGAGCAGCATCCCTTTTGGACCAAAAGGGGGCCAAAGGCCCAAGTGGACCCTCTGTCACAGTTGAGCGACCTGGCACACGTAGTTGATGAGCGCTGGGTAACTGCCCTTCCACCTAGAGATATCCAAATATCTCCCCTCCCCCCTCCCCAACCCTAATAAAATTAATAGAGGGGACCTGCCAGGAGATCATGCAGGCCAGGGGCCTTGGGCGGGCCCTTGGGACCCCCACTTACCAAGGAAAATTTACCAAAATTTTGAAGAAACTGCCAGCGAGAGTATCAGAGCCCATCCTGCAGATTCTGGGCTAACAGAGCCAGTCTGGACTCATCAGGTCTGAGAATTAGATTGGAACTCAATTTGGGTTTTGAACCAGGCCACCAGTGACTTGGACCAGTTTCCCTCACCCCTTGGAACGGATCCAAGAAGCTCAGATCACATAGACAACCAAATCAAGAGTTTGGACTGGGTTGCAGACAACCGAGAACCAGGGCCACAGCCTCCTGGGACTAATTCAGAAAATCTGAACTGCTTGAGCTGCCCAACTCGAATGGTCAAGGCCCAGATCAGTACCATCGACCTAATCTGGCCCCAAAAATTCAGGAAAATCAGCAAAAGTCTTTTTGATTTTTGCCAAAATTTTGAAAACCATCCATCCACTTCCCACCCGCCAGCCAACCAAACCCCATCACCAATCCCCAATCTCCCAATACTTAAGGCAACTGCTCTGTCAATGGCAGTTGTCAGTTCATTCTCTATTAGCCTCGCGCTTTTTGCCACAATAAAGTCAATTACCCCAAACGCCTTGTCGCGGACTCCACCTGTTGTTTTTCTATTCAAAATTCTGCCAATCAATCTGGCAAAGTGTGCCACTGCTCAAATAATTATCCTGATGATTGCCAAATGGGTCATCCGGTTGCTCAACCCCACCAAACGGCAGTGGATTATATCCACGGTGAACTGCCTCACTCTCAAAGATGGAGTTGACTCTCCGTCCATTTTTGCATATACATAAACATGATTCTATCCATTCGCTTCACTGATGGGCTTTCTGAGAGAACTCTCTATTGGAGCAGCTCAGGGCGCCCCCACCCAAGGCCTGTGAGCTCAGCCCCAACACCTGGCTTGTCTGCCATTGATCCCACCTACCTAAGGGCCCTAGAGTAACTCATCCAAGGGGAACTCAGCCCCAACGCTCATCTTGGCCCATTTTTCCCTCCAACAGCACCCCTGTTAATGAGATGGGTTTTGTGCCGCCCCTCTCTGGTGCACAGACCCACCTACCCTTAATTGAAGGCTAGCAACTGCAAACCCTGGAGGAGTCATCATCCTCCCCGCCTCTCCCGCCCTTAGGGGTTGCCCCCACAAGGCTCGCGGTTGCCCCCATTGCAACCATCTGGTTTGCCTTGGGGGCCTTCAGTACGTTTATAAGCATTTAATTTCCTCACATCCCTACTAGATCCCCCTTTTTTTGTTTGCACGGACTGTTTTGCCCTTGGCATTCTGGGCTCTCCACTGGGTGCTTACACACCCTGACTGGGAGCCCAGTCTAATTCTTATCAGCCATTGCCATGACAGGAGGAAGCTATACCCAGAGAATATAAAACTTTCCAAAATATCTGACTGGGTTTAGCACAAAGCTTCAAAGCTAAAATTCACTACCCCATTTGCATCAGATCCCATCAAAACTTGGGAAAAATTCAAATCTGAACTAATAAAAAAACCTGCCATATTGCATCATGCAAAAACACCACGAATACCGCCACAATCAGATGCACTCTGGCAGAACTCGACCACTTTGATCTCAATAACCCAAAAACTGGATACAGCCCAAACTGGGGGTACAAATGGGCGGATTTTTCGCCCGCCTAAATGCCCTCATCCACGAACACCAACACAAAATCAAAGTATCATGGAAAGGTAAGCACATAAAAGAAGGCGAAACCTGTTCTGCATTCTTCTTACGCCAATACCTCTCCCAAGTCAATCTGCCCCAGTGTGCACAGGTCCGCAAAGCTGATGGAACCATGGAAACTGACCCAACGGAGGTCAAGGCGGAAATTCATCGCTATTACACCAAACTTTACCATGACACCCCAACTGACTCCCAAAAAATAAAAAGAATCACACTCCGCTGAAATACAGAGTGCACACCCAGACTGTAGACTCCTAAACCTAATAACGCAGGAGGAGTTCTGGAACACAGTCCATGTGCACCGCGTAGAAAATGCTTAGGCCCTGATGGGATATCCTACAAATTTTATAAAAATACTTTAAACAGATTGCCCCCTTCTCCTAGCATCTATGAACCAGTGCTTGCTGGAAACCCGTCTCCTGCATGGAGGCCAGGATTCCTATGTCATTACCATGTTTAAAAAGGGCGACAGACTGGACCTGGCCAACTGGCGCCTGATTGCACTCTCAAACACTGACACAAAACTACTTACCAAAATTCTAGCTACCAGACTAGGCACACTAGCCTCTAGAGCCCTGTCACCCAATCAATTGGTTTCACATCAGGGCGCTCCATCTGGTCTAATATACACATCGTCGCCAATACATTCCAGTCCAAAGCAACTGGGACCCTGGTATTTCTTGACCAGGAGAAGGCTTATAACTGCGTTAGCTGGCCATGCTTGAAGGAATGCCTAAGCGCCTTCTATTTTCCACCCAGGTTCATTAACTGGGCAATGCTCATCACGGAATCCACATCAATGGCTGTATGGGGCCCTGGCTTCCTGACTGACAGGATCACCCATGCAGAGGGCTCAAGAGGACCCCCTCAGCCCACTACTATACAACTTCAGCTTTGAACTACTTATCCACGTTGCCAACTCACGCCTCAGGGGCATTACTGCATAAGGCCAGCCCCAGTTAGATACTAGCCTTTTGCGGACAACTGTGTAACAGGTATAGCTGACAACAGCGACGCCCACCGGCTGGAAAGCACCCTAGAGGAATAAACCATGGTGAGTAATGCATCACTTAATAAATGAAAACCGAAATAGTTCTCCTTGGCAAATACATCACCAACTGGACCACATCTCCCACTACACATAACCAAGACGCAAAAACTCACTCGCTCTACCCTTTGCATTACCACCCAACACCCCTGTCCGCCACCTTGGGATATTGTTGGAAACAGGGGGTATGAAAATGAGATGATTGAAAATAAGCTGCTGCAACGGATATCCACCAGAATCGCCTCACTCAAGGGTAGATCCCCTGAGCTAATGGGGCGAGTGGCAGTTGCCAGCTTGCTCATCCTCCCAATGCTGTGGTTCCCCACACATAAAATCCCCTTCTCACCCACTTTTATAATGTCGATCCATGCGCCCATCCAGGGTTGGCTGTGGCCTGGATCCCACCCACCCATCCAGATTGAAATGCTATATGGTCCACGCTCCAGTGAGGCATGGGCTTGATAGATTCCGAGAACCATACCAACCTCATCCTGAGCACCTGGGTAGAGGAAGTGCTAACCCTGGACCCCCCAACAGCACCGGTCAAGGGCAGCAAGGGCCAACTTCGCGCAGGCACTCAAAATACCTAACCCACACTACCCTTCCAGCTTACTAATGTACCTTGCTAACCACCCCAACGCAATGGGCCTTCACAGAACCCCCTCACTTTAAGAGCCTCCTCCAAACCATCTGCTGCATGGGGTGGACTTTCACTACCACTGGCGCTGCGCAGGGAAGAGGATGACCCAGATCCCACTTTGTGTTACGAAAGCCAGAAGACCACCCCCATAAAGACATACTTACCACGACCCCAACTATTTCCATAATCGACTACCAAGACGCTTTGGACATCCCCTATGACCTAGCCACACAAAAGGCAATATGGAGGATGACGCACCATCCACTCCTCCAGACGAGGGTAAGAGCCAACGCCTGGCACTGCCTAAGAAGACCTACAGAAAGGCAGACCGCAACCACTCTCTCCACGCAACCTGCGCAGTATGTGGAGGAGAGGGCTCCCTACACCACCGCTTAGAAACCTGCCCCGCGTCCAGAGCCATATGGTGAGAAGTCGCACGCCTGCTCAAGATCCAAGATGACCAGGATTTTTCTATCTCAAAGAGCCTTCTCGTGATCTGACTTACATCCCCAATCCCATCTACCCTCCACTCCCTAATGATACCTATCGCAATGTGGACAATCCACACTATTGCCTTGATGCGTTTAAAGGCTTGGTCCCTACCATCCATGGGTAATCAATAGGTTCCACGTCCACTTACTGGAGCATTTCCAAGATTGGCTCTATGGGTATATGAAGCCAAGGCAAAAGAGACTCATAAAGTCATGTTTCACACTCTGGTTCCTTCACACGCACTCCTTCCTTCACACCTGCTCCATAGTGGGGGCAACCCACTTGGAGTAGAGCACCTATCACCCATACCTGGCGGTCCCTGATGGCAACAGGGGTAACCTGTGTACCCTGAGGTGCCTAATACTATCTAGTCATTGCGTTTCTTCCCCCTCCCATTTCTACACACATATCAATAATGCCCATCCCCTAGTCATCTTGCCTCGGTTAAATAATAAAAAGCAAGAGTATTAATATGCTGGGCATACTATCGTTTTCCCTCGCTTAATTAATATCTTATCTACCATCTAATTATTATTACCTTTAGCTTATCTACTTTCCTCCCATCCTGAACCTCTCTCAAACTCACTTTAGCATTGAAATACTATAAATGCTTTAAGGATTTATACTAAATAAAATATTATTTCACATAACCCTTTGTCTTATTATGTGGTTTGTACCCCATAGAGAAATTAACCCATCTGGTGCTTTGGGGCCCTGAATCAGCTTAGGGATGGTTAGGATTTAATCGCCCGCATCCTGAAAAAATGATGCTTTCTGCCATGCGACCCAAGCTCCCATTTTAACCACAAACCAGGAGGGGAGGTGAGACCATTTCTCTAGACTCTATTCCAGAGCTTACCCTGGGCCGGAAAATCTCAGGATGACATAACATGGCCCCTGCTAAAACTCAAAGTGCTCAAGACCAGGATGACTATAGTAGGATCAATTAGATTTTTTAGCTGATATGATCATAACTTAAGTTATAGGCTAATCCCTAATGTTTTCTACATAATGATCAAGCAGTGACTAATACCAAGGATAGACAAAAAGATATTTATAAAAAATTTCCGAATTGTGTTCTCCATTCATTTGGGATGAGCTAAAAGAATAGTTAATAATGACTCAATGCTGAAGATCAAAACTCTCAGCGTAGGATCATGTAAAGTAACACCATCTGATTTTTCTGGGCTTCATCAGATGCTGAGGACAATACTTGATGCCAGCTATACTGCCAAAAATCTTTTCTGAGTCCACCCCACAACGACAGCATCCACTTCCAATGACCTTTCTGGGGTCAATCCCTAATGCCAGGACACTTCCTGATGCCAGAACAAGCTGCTGATGTCTCTTACCAGATCTCTCCGTTGTGCCCACACTAACTAACATTGGATCATAAAACCCTGCTACGTTTGAATTTCTTTCTTTGTCAATACAAAATATGGGCAAACAAATACTAATTGGTTTTTAAGTCCATACCAAACTATGCCTGGAGAATCTGATGACCCTCGCTCCTCCTAATTGGATGAAGATGCTTTGGCTCTTGACCCATAGTCAAGGCTTGGAATGGGTTCTGTCAGGATTCGCTCTCTTATGAGTATAGCCTCTTACTATGGGTTTGACTATTCAATAATTAGTTATGAGGGAATGATGAGTTGTGCTCCTAGTTAACTTGAGTTGAGCTATCTCAAAGTATTGGGAGTCATACCAGTAAATATTATTAGTAATTTGAACAACTTACTGTCCTAAATCTGTCATGGATTAATATCAAAAGATATTTCAAGTTCTGCAATTACTGGCGACTTAATATAATGATATTGAATTATTTAATTATTATTTTTAAATTCACAATTCACTATTATTGGAATATAAGATTAGAGCTTTACTCTGGGCATACTATTTTTTCTCTCACTTAGATATTAACTTATCTATCTTCTTCTTTTTATCTGATTTAACTGAGGCAAGCTGACTGGGGGACAGGCAGTACCAATGCATGTGTAGAAAGGGGGAGCGAAGAATAGCGAGGATTAGAAAGGATTGGGCACCCCAGAGTACACGTTACCCCTGTTGCCAGCTGGAACAACCAGGTATGGGAGGGTTGGTGCGCTACTCTGAGGGAGTTTCCCTCGCCATGGAGAAGGTGTGGAGGAAGGGGTCCATGTGGAGGAATAATAGTGGAAACCATGATCTATGAGACTCTGTTGCCTTGTCTTCATATATCCATAAAGCCAGGCTTGGAAGTGCATCAGTAATTGGACGTGGAACCTATTGATTACCCATGGATGGTTGGGACAGTACCCTTGAATGCATCTAAGACAATGGCGTGGATTGTCCACATTGTGATGGGTATCATTAGGGAGTGGAGGGTAGATGGAAATGGGGACTTGAGCCGGAGCACAAGGGGGCTCCTTGAGATAGAGAAATCCTGGTCATCTTGGATCTTGAGCAGGCGTGCGACTTCTCGCCATATGGCTCTGGATGGGGGGCAGGTTTCTAAGCGGTGGTGTAGGGAGCCCTCCCCTCCACATACTGCGCATGTTGCATGGAGGGAATGGTTGCGGTCCATCATTCTATAGGTCGTTCTCAGGCAACGCCAGGCGTTAGCTCTTATCCTCAGCTGGAGGAGTGGATGGTGCGTCAGCCCCCATATTGCCTTTTGTGTGGCTAGGTCATAAGGGATGCCAAAAGCGTTTAGGTAGTTAATTCTAGAAATGGTTGGGGTCATAGCAAGTATGTCTTTCTGAGGGTGGTCTTCTAGATTTCTTATCATGAAGTGGGCTCTGGGTCATCCCCTTCCTTGCTCAGCGCCAGTGTAAGCGATAGTCTATCCCATGCGGCGGATGGCTTGGAGGAGGCATTTAAAGTGAGGGGGGTTCTGTGTGGGCCCATTGAATTGGGACGGTTAGCGTGGTATGTTAGTAGGCTGGATGGGTTGTGTGGGTTAGGTATTTTGAGAACTTGCGCGAAGTTGGTCCTCGCTGCTCTGGACCAGTGCTGTTTTGGGAGGTCTGGGGTTAGCACTTCCACTATCCAGGTGCCCAGAATGTGGTTGGCGTGGCTCTCGAAGTCTATTAAGCCTATGACTCCACTGGAGTGTGGTCCAAATAGCATTTCCACCAACACTGGTAGATTGGATTCAGGCCATAGCCAGCCCAGGATGAGCACTCAGATTGATGTTATGAAGGTGGTTAAAAAGGGGATTGAATGTTCGGGGAACCACAGCATTGAGAGGATGAGCGAGTTGGCAACTGCAACTTGCCCCATCAGCCCCAGGGATCTTCCCTTGAGTGAGGCGATGTGGTTGGATACCCATTGTGATAGGTTATTATAAATCATCTCATTGGCATACCCCCCTGTTTCCAGCATATCCTAAGGTGGCAGACAGGGGTGGTGGTGGGGGTAATGCAAAGGGTAGGATGAGTGGAATTTTCTGACTTGGGTGGTTGTGGGGTTTGGGTGTTGTGGTCCAGTTATTGATCTATTTGCCTAGGAGGATTATTTCTGTTTTCGTTTAATGAGCTATGCACTAATCACAATGGAGTATTCCTCTATGATGCATTCCAGCTGTCAGGTGTCATTACTGTTAGCTATACCTGTCACGCAGTCATCCGCAAAGGCTAAGATATTTACTGGGGCTGACCTTGTGCAGTTATGCCCATGAGGCATGAGTTGGCAACGCGGAGGAGTGATAAAAGCTGAAGTTGTAGAGCAGTGGGATGAGGGGGTCCCCTTGTTTAAGCCCTATGTGTGGGGTAATCTTGTCAGTTAGGAAGCCAGGGCCACACACAGCCATTGAGGTGGATTCTGCGAGGAGCATTGCCCAATTATTAACCCTGGGTGGGAGATCAAAGGCGCTTAGGCATTCCTTCAAGTATGGCCAGCTAACGCAGTTATAAGCCTTCTCCTGGTCAAGGAATACCAGGGCTCCAGTTGCTTTGGACTGGAATATATTGTCGACGATGTGTATATTAGACCAGATGGAGCGCCCTGATGTGAAACCAATTGATTGGGTGACAGGACTTTAGAGGCTAATGTGCCTAGTCTGGTAGCTAGAATTTTGGTAAGTAGTTTTGTGTCAGTGTTTGAGAGTTCAATCGGGCGCCTTTTGGCCAGGTCCAGTCTGTCGCCTTTTTAAATTTTAAATTTATTGCGGGGAAGGCCGACCATGGGATGGACACTTCCGAATATGACTCAGGAAAGATAAACTTAGTACCAGGGGGCACCCCAGAGAAGCAATGCTATCGCTTGTTGCCAGCGGGAACGCCACTTATGGGGAGGGGAGGGAACGTGTGAAGGGGCCGTAGCCACTATTAAGCACGTGTGGAGGAAGGGGTCTGATTTGATGAACCAGACTGGGAACCAGGAGGAGACCAGCTGTCAGTGACACGGTGGGAGGTATCCAAACATCCACGCCTGAAAGTGGTCCACCAAATGAGACTGGAATCTGTGGACAGCTTCTGGGAGGGTGGGGATGGAGCCAGCGATGGCATCCAAGACAATCGTGTGGATAGTCCCCATGGCGATTGCAACCACCAGAGCACGGAGGGAGGGTGGAAGGGGGAGGCCATTGATGAAGCAAACATATCTCTTGACAGACTGAAGGGATGCGTTTGATCCTGGCCTAGCAGACGTTGGACTTCGCGCCATATCACTTTAGAGGTGGGGCACTTCTCCAGGCGGTGGAACAGCGTTCCATACTGGCCACACACGACACAGGATGAGTGTAAAGCGTTAGAGCGCTCAGCTGTACGATACACCCACCTCATGCAGCGCCACACATGGGAGCGGACTTGAGGCTGCAACAGAGGATGGTGTGCGTATTTCCAGATAGTCTTTTGGGTCTCCGTGGAATAAGGGATGTCCATCATGTCCAGGTAGTCCACCCTGGATAGGACTTGAGGTCGAATGGGGATCACGCCATCATGGATGGGTAGCCCCTGTACCTCTTGTGTGAACTGAGGAGAGGGGCGGCCTCTTCGGGTTGTATGTCCACTAATATGAATTCTCCACTCTGCGCTTCGCATGGAGAGTAGGATTCGTTTGTAGTGGGTTTTAGTCCCGTGAGGACCTGTGGCCAATGTGTGTGATGCGAGGTATTTCATCAGGGAGTGGGGGTTTGATGGATTGTTGAGGCCCAAGGCTCAGGAGAAGTTGGAGCGGGCCGCGCGGGACTAGTGTTGGGATGGGAGTGTAGGAGCGGTGACGGCCGCGATCCAGGTGCTCAGGATCTTGGCAGTATGGGCTTTGAAGTCAAGCAGGCCCATGCCACCTTGATGATGAGGGCCAAACGTGACCTCTAGCCGTACTGGTGGAGGGCGGCCTGACCAAAGCCATCCTTGCAGCAAAGCATACTGGGATTTGAAGAAGCTTGAGGAGAAGGGGATGGCATGGGCTCCGAACCAGACTTTGGATAGGAGCATAGAGTTGTCAAGAACAACCCTACCAGTGAGGGTAGTAGAGTGGGCTCTGAGAGAGGCGATTTGCTTCGTCACGTTGTCCAGTATACGGCACTCCATTACTGCTGACGCATATCTGCCTGTCTCCATCCACACGCCCAGATGGCGCACCGGTCCTATGGTAGGACGTGGCACAAAGGGGAGCACCAGTGGAGTGGTGTGTGTTGAGTTAGTAAGGCGTGGACGTGGGCGAGCAGATGGGCCTGGTTGGGAACAACTTGCTGGGGCCCAGCAGTTCTGAAACCAACCAAGGAGGATAATTTCAGTTTTGGAGGCGTTCAGTGCCGCGTTGCTTACCTGGGAATATTCCTGGATGAGGGCTTCAAGCGCGCGTGCATCTTTGTTATTAGACACCCCCACCACGCAATCATCTGCAAATGCCATCATCTTGACTGGGTTTGGCCTGGAACATGGACCCCAGTGAGGTGGGCATTCACATTTCACAGTAGTGGGTCAAGGCTGAAGTTGTATAAGAGTAGCTAAGGGGGTCCCCTTGTCGCAGGCCCCTTTGAGGGCGGACTACTTCCGTTAGGAAGCCTGGGCCACACACTGCCATTGTTGCAGATTCTGTGAGCAGCATCACCCAGTTTATGAAGCGGGGGGGGTAGGCGGAATTGATGGAGGCAGGCCCTAAGGTATTCCCAGTCTACTCTATCATAGGCTTTTTGTTGGTCCAAGAATACAAGTGCCCCAGAGGCTGTGGACTGACACACATTAGCCACAGAGTGCACGTTATCCCAAATCGACCTTCTGGGGATGAAACCGAATTGTTCTGGGGAGATGGTGGCAGATGCTACAGTCCCTAAACGGTTAGCCATGATTTTTGCTAAAATTTTGGTGTCTGTGTTTGTTAGAGAAATGGGGCGCCAGTTGGCTAAGTCAAGCTTATCCCCTTTCTTAAAGAGTGTGACAGTAAAGGCCTCATGTCCTCCTGGTAGGAGGCGCATTTCCAACAGGCTTTGGTTGATTGAGGCTAGCAACAATGGGGATATATATTTGAAATATTTTTTGTAGAACTCATATGGAATGCCATCTGGGCCTAGGCATTTACAGTTTGGTGCATCGCGAATGGCTGTCCATAATTCGTTTGGAGTAATTAAATTTATTATTTCTGGGTATTGGAAAATGGTGTGGATATGAGCTCGGTCAAGAAATTCTGCCATTTCAGCCAGATGAATTGGTTCAGCTCGGTATAACTCAGAGTAATATTTTTGCGTTTTGATTTCCACTTCAGCCGGTGTGTCCGCAATGGAATTATCTGATCTTTGCACCTGTATGCAGGCCATGCTCTGGCGTGTTATGAAATTTTTTTAAAGAAGTATGTGGTGCACTTGTCGCCTTTAGTGATGCGTGTGGCCCTGTATTGGACACAAACCTGATGTTTGTGTTGCCTTTTGAGTGCGTTGAGGTGGGTGGCTGCCTCCGCCCACTTCCATCCCCATGCAGGGCTGTATCCTGTGGCTGGAATGTTGGACTCCAAGTGGGCCAATTCTGACAGCACGCGCGAGATAACTGCTGATATGGCTCGTGAGCATCTGGAGGAGAGATGGCGATAGTGGCGGATGGTGTCCTCTTTGAAAGTTGCCCATATGGAAATAGGGTCCGCGCAAAATGGTGCAACAAATGATTTTGCCAAAGTTGCCTCTTCCACCCATGTGGAAAATCCTGGTGACGCAAGCTCGGGGGGGGCAGATTTTGCACCAATGTGGGGCCTTTGCAACTGTGATGGGTAAGTGGTATGTTATCAAGACCAGTCAGTGGTTGGAGAATTCCATTTTCGTTGTTTTGAAGTGGGAGATGTGGGGTTGGAATTTCGCCGGTGTTAGAATAAGGTCGATGCGGGTCATGGACCTTAATTGGCTGTTGTGGACGTGGGGATGCATCATGTTTTTGAGCAGTGGGGCATGTCGTGGCAGTGCATCCATTAACCCAATGGTGGCTTTTAGAATGCGTAGTTCTATGTGACCCTGTGGGGCGTGGGGTGAGGGCAGCCACCAGTCCATTGGTGAGGTTAGCCAACAGTTCATGTCGCCAACTAGGAAAGAATTGGGGGGTAGCGAGAGGGATTTGACTGATGAGAAAAATTCCTGACGCTTGTGTGCACCATTTGGGGTGTAGATGTTGACAATTGTGTGCGCAACGTCAGCCCATGAGAAGGTGACAATGAGCACTCAGCCATTTAGGAATGTTTCTGAGGATGTGAATTTGAAAAAATTATTTTTCTGAATTAACACCCCACAGTGCTTCGACCAAAAGGATAGGGATGGGAGGAGCATTGTTTTCCAAGCTTCCTTGGAACCTCATGGACAGTGGGACTCCTGGATGGCCAGGATATCCATGGGTAAATTTTTTTGTAAAAACTCAGTTTCCTAACCCAGGATGGGGAGGCCTTGAGTCCGGCGATATTCAGCGTCCCTAGAGTGAAGGTTTCCCCCATTGCACCTTAAGTGTGAGGGGGTGGGCCCCCAGGCCCACCAGCCTCTTCAAGGTCCCCACGGGCTTTCACAGCAGCGCGGGTATTAGCAGCAACTCTATCAGGGTTTTTGTTAATTTTTGCGGCAAGAGTCATGTTGGCTTTGGCCTTCACTTTTTGTTTTCACGACGTCGGATGAATTTTTTGTGGTTCGGATAAGTTTGGTGCACCATCAAGTGGGGCAAAAATTTTTTTTTTCAGTTGGGATAGGTCCCAAGTCAGTTTTGACTGGAGCTTGGGTGCAGCGATTGGGTGAGATCAAATCTCCCATCGGATCCTCAGATTAAGTGGCCCACTCAGCATGGGCCTCCCAATCTGATTGGGTGATGAATTCCCGAGTTGCTTCCACCGCGAAGGTCTCCATGTCCTCCTGGCGTTGTGAGTGTGGGATGGTGGTGGTGGCCTTGGCCGCTTCCTTGGCCGCGGCCCTATGGGCCTGCTTGGCCTTCTTCCGCTCCTGTGGGGAGATGGGCTTTACCAATAGGTAGCAGCCTTGTGCTCCCCATGGGAAAGCCTCCTTGGTGCTTGCAGTTGGTTTGTAGTGCACCTCTCCGCTGGCCATGGCCACTGAGGGGTGATCTTGGAATGTGACGCCCTCCTTGATGGGGCATGCATGCGCCTTATGGCTGAATGCATCACAGTGGGTGCAAATGGGGGGCGCGCTGTCCACAGTTACCCAGAGTGGGTGGGTGGTATGCCCTGCGATGTCAATAAAGGTGGAGTGCAGGATCTGGGTTAGGTCCTTCATGATCTCCTCAGTTGGGGTCATAACTGCGATGGCTATGCCGGTGCACAGGTATGGCATCAGCATGAAATGTTGCATTTCAAAAGATTGTATTTCGCCGTATATGGCGAGACCATCTTTCAGGTGTTGCTCCAAAATGTCACGTTTTATTATAGTAGGCAAAAAGTCAAATGTGAGGAAAATTTGGTTTGATTTTTTCCATCTGGTGCATTTGGTTTTGACGACCCGTTGCCCTTCAAGGAGGTCGACCACTATGTGCACCACTGCAGCCTCATCTGCTGCTATTTTGCTTTCGAAACCTAGGTCCAGCCAACCACGTGACATGGAGTGAGGTGCAACGTACACCGCGGTCAGAGTCTGTCGCCTTTTTTAACAGGGTAATACATAGGAGTCCTGGCCTCCAGGCAAGAGACGTGTCTCTAGTAGGCACTGGTTCATTTAAGCTAAGAGGAGGATGGCGATTTTTTTAAAATATGTTTTATAAAATTTGTAGGGTATCCCATCAGGGCCTGGGCATTTTCTACACGGTGCGCCATGAACTGTGTTCCAGAGCTCTTCCTGAGTTATCAGGTTTAGGAGAATATAGTCTGGTGGTAAACTCTTTATTCTGGTGGTGTGTGTTTTTTTTAATTTTTGGGGGTCAGATGGGGTATCACAATAAAGTTCAGTGTAATAGTTGTGTATTTCCTCTTTGACCTCCGTTGGGTCAGTTGCCACGGTGCTGTCAGATTTGCAGGCCTGTGCGCACTGGGGCAGGTTGCCTCAGGAGTGGTATTTGCGGATAGAATATGCCAAACATCTTTCACCTTCTTTTATATACTTACCTAACCATGATAACTTAATTCTGTGTTGGTGTTCATAGATGAGGGCGTTTAGGCAGGTGGAGATTTCCGCCCATTTGCGCCCCCAGTTGGGATTGTAACCAGATTTCAGGGTGTTGAGTTCTAGGAGGTCTAGTTCCGCCAAGGTGCGCCTAATTGTGGCTGTATCCGCGGTGTACTTACGTGATGTGAGATGGCGAGTTTTGTTTATTAGTTCAGATTTGAATTTTTCCCAAGTTTTGATGGGATCCGATGCAAATGGGGTTGTAAATTTTGGGTTTTTGACTTAGTGCTTGACTCAGTCAGAAATTTTGGACAATTTTATATTTTTGGGTATAGCTTTCTCCAAGGTGACATCTGCGTTTGAGTGCGGGTTGTCATGAGCTTTAAAGAATTAGATGGTGGTTAAAAAATAATCTTTTTAGTAGTGAAGTTAGAAATAAATGAGCGGCATGATTTCAGTGCAAGGATGTGGTTGATGCAGCTCATTGAGATGAGCGTTCCCTTGCATATGCTGGGGTGGGTCATGTGGGGGAGGAGTGGAGACCTGGGGGGAGGGTTTCATACAGGCTAAGGGATGCTTTATTGCGTATAACTTGATGTGTCCCAGTGGATATCCCCTAGGTTTGGGCCATCTGTCCATGGTGGGATTGTACCAGCAGTTAAATCGCTCAGCAGGATGGTTTCTGGTAGGAGATTGAGTGTCAGGATGGCTTCAAGGAATTGTTTTCTCTTGGTTGTGGTGCACGGTGCATAGATACAGGCTATCAAGATTGTGACCTCTTGGTTTGCAATCATTGCAGCCAGGACGCACCTGAGCAGGTAATAGGTTGAGTTACCTACTACCTGTTATTTACCTTTAGCTTATCTATTTTCCGCCTATCCTGAACCCTCTATCCCAAACTCACTTTTAGCTTAAAAAAACTATAGAACTTCAAGGATTCATTTAAATAAGATATAGTTATTTCATATACACTTAGACATATTGTAAGTTTTGTTGCCCTTAAGGCTGACTACCCATTGTATGCTTTGGAGCCCTGAATCAACTTAGGGCCAGTTAAGGTTTGATCCCCACATCCCAACAAATGTTTCAACTTAACATATGGTAAAGCTTTACTGCCAATGCAGCCTATGAAGATTTTTTGGTAGCAAATGATTTATAGATTTTTGTCAGCACGATTGCCAGATAAAACAATTATTTAATTATTAGCTTGATATAAAAACTTAAAAAATAAAATAAGGACTTTATGGTAGGGCAGACAAATTTTAACAGGAACTTTGGAGGTTTTAGCTTTGGTTTATAAGCATAAAGGGGCATCATATAAATTTTGTCAGCCACATGTGGTGTTAGATGCTCGCAGGTTTCAGGATGTGATATTGAATTAATTAATCTTGCCATCCATCTTCAGTAAGCAGGTACATTCCTATATATGTCTATCGCAAACCTTGGTAGTCTAAAATTTTAGGGTGATAAATGTCCTATGTAGGGATAGAAATCATCTAGGATATTAGATGATGGCATTGTAATCATAAGGGGAATTTAGTCCTTAATAGTAAGTATAAAGAAGGTTATTAATGGCAACTGTCAAGGTGCCCAAATACATTACCAAAATTAAGTGCAAGTGAATTATAATCCCTAATAGAATTGGTACATTGCGACTGGCAATTCCATACTCCCTGTAGTTTTGCAGATTATAAGCAGTCTTATTTTTCATAAGTTTTATGAAATGACATTACTAGGGACCCACTATCTATAATTGCAAGGATATGGATGATGTTATTTTTAGCAACAACCTGATTTACTAGGATTCTAGATTTTGGAGAAAAAGTAAGCAAAATTAACGACTTGCTATGATAAATTTCCCTATTGGAATGTTTATTGTCAGAAGTAGATAGTTTAACATCCAGGTATTACTGGTGGCAATTATTATAGGAAAAATAAATTAGCAGGCTTATTTAGAGGCATGTTAGTGAAATTGTCAGTGTTAAGAGCTTCTTTACCATGCTGACCTCACCTTTTGTCCCTGCTCATGTTCCGTCCCTTCTGCACGCTGCTTAAAACAATGATCAATAGTTTAGTGACAACCTTTTTATGGGACCGAATGGGTATGTTTTGTCCTTAACTTTGATGGAATTCACATGAGGCTGATTGGAGACCTCTGAGAAGTAAAATATTTGGCTAAAGTAGTGGAAGGAATATTGTTCAGAGCCTCCTTGATGTTTTAAATACATGTAAAATTCTTCTTGAGACCCATCATATGTAGCTGGCCATCAGGCCAAGACTCTAGTGAAAAGATAACTGCAGTAATGGCTTCATATAAAGAAATTTTATTAGTAGCAATAAACGGTTGAACACTGGTATAGAATCTTCAAAAGAAGTCAATGAGGCTTCTCCTTATCAAAGAAAATCTCCATAAAGGCCTGCTTTTTATTTGGTTTTGGTCTGATCATTTTGAAGTCCTGATTTAAGACTTGACTTGCAGCCAAGTCTGAATTCATGAAGGTGGGGGCCCAAATTTCTCTGGCTTCTCAGCAGAGGCTGGAAAAAATATGCTTTCTTTTTATCTGTTAGTAGATTCCTCAATTGCACTCTTGCGAGAATTTAGGTACAACGCTATGGTTTCTTGACTAATTTTAAACCTTTACTTTTACTGGGTGCACAGTTAAATCTAGGGGGAGATGAAAGGGTACTTAGCCTGGTTACACGTTATGTTTTATCTTACAGGATACCATGGTTGCATACCTGTGGAAAGCTCTTAGATCCACATCTCATTTTATTTTCTAAACATCATCTTGTAGTTCATTACAACTTCAGTTGAGGGCAGTTGTATTAGAAATTCTGCTCCATCTAAACATTTAGAGCTTAAATCTCGACTTTGCAGCTGCTGACTCATTTTCTAAGGTCAGTATATGTTAATCTAATCAATTGGTTCTATATTGGTGACCTTAGTAGAAGCGAGTATATTTCCATATCCTCATCTAGTGCCTTTAAAGTGATATTGGGGTTAATAGGACGAACAACAAGATGGTTCCCCATACCCTTATCTATCTGCTTCATCTTCTTGTGTCCCTTACACTCTCCAACTGTATCGTTTTACTAAGATTGCCATAATCCTTGGCTCTTGAGATTGTATATCCAGGAGGGTGTATTGTTTGAGGCTCCCAAGGCCCAACCCGCCACCAGCCCTAAACCACCACCCCCATATGTGGATGTACCAACTCCAAATGGTCCTGTCCAAATGGATGGCCTTGCCAGGCATACCAGGCCGAGGTGCAGTGCACTAGCATCTGTCGCCTTAGGACCCACAGGCTGAGGTGCATCCCTATGGCCTCTGTTGCCTTGGGGTCACCTGGCTGAGGTGCAGTCAACCGGCTTCTGTCACCTTGGGCCACTCTGTCTCCTTCCCCTCTCGCCAGGGCAAGGCCACTCTCAAGAGGATCCCAGCACGTCCACCCCTTCATCTCCTCCTCATCGCACCACCATCCTCACCCTCAATCCTTGTTTAAATAAATAAAATTAAATAAAACAAATCCAGCGAATAGAGGCCTTTATTGGGATTCAACCTGAAGTCAGAATAGAATTCCAAAGTGAGGTCCATTGGAGCTGACCTCACTTTGAAATACTTCCTAAAAAGGCTAGATGAATTGTGGGTAATGAAGGGCGCAAAAGTCTCCAGAATTGATGGCTTCCAGGCAACTCGACGGAGAAATGGAGGGGAACCTCATAATGAACAACCAATCAAATAAATAATTTATTTAATTTTATTCCATTATTGACTGAAAAATGGGAAAATCCTACTCAGAATAATGGAATTGCAACTATTGATGCACACAAATCTCATAATTCCCAACCTTATGAGATTCATGTATGATGGAACCATCTATTACTAAAAAAAGAGATTCATGTATGATCATTGATTTTTACATTACTCCCTTGTAAAATGGAAATCCTGGCGGATTTAAACCTGAACTGGAAAGGCAGGCGTGCAGCGACTAACAACTTTTTTGACAAGGGACCTTTTTCACAAGCAGCTTGGGGAAATTGACCGGAAATCCAGAGCCCCCAGATAAAATCAACAGGTTCTCTGGAGGTCTCCTGGTGGGCACAAGAGGCCATCAACCGCAAGCAGTCTGGCCCACCCCCCAAGCTCCCCATCCCCTTTGTTGAAAGGCCCTACAAACCAATGAAAGGGACTAAAGACCCATGGAATTGCTTGGGACATCAACTGTGGCCATCTTGCGGGCTGGCTGGTACCACAGCTCGCCAAAGTAAATTTTTCTTTGGAATAATGTAATGGATGGGGCTCCTAAGGCCCAGCCCGCCACCAGCTCTAACCACCACCCCCATATGTGGCCATACCAACTCCAAATGGTCCTGTCCGAACGGACAGCCTTGCTGGGCATACTGGGCTGAGTGTAGTGCAAAGCCTTTGTCACCTTAGGCTCCTGGGCCGAGGTGCGTCCCTACAGCCTCTGTTGCCTTGGGGTCACCTGGCCAAAGTGCAGTCAACCGGCCTCTGTCACCTTGGGCCACTCTGGCTCCTTCCCCTCTCGGCAGGGCAAGGCCACCCTCAAGAGGATCCCAGCACGTCCACCCCCTTCCTCTCCTCCTCATTGCACCAACATCCTCACCCTCAATCCTTGCTTTAAATAAATAAAATTAATTAATACAAATCCAGCAAATAGCGTCCTTTATTTGTAGTTGACCTGAAGTCAGAATAGAATTCCAAAGTGAGGTCCATCGGAGCTGAACTCACTTTCAAATACTTCCTAAAAAGGCTAGATGAATTGTGGGTAATGAGGGGCACAAAAGCCTCCAGAATTGATGGCATCCAGGCAACTCGACGGAGAAATGGAGGGGAATCTCTGAATTAAGAACCAATCAAATAAATAAATTATTTATTTTTATTCATTATTGACCCAAACAGGAAAATCCTACTCTGAATAACAGAATTGCAACTATCAATGCATATGAATCTCATAATTCCCAACCTTATGAGATCCATGTACAATCATCAATCGTTACAGAGGGCAGGTAGCATTTAGACTATCAGAGCCTCCTTCCATATAGGATATTTTTCCCCAAGGGCCATTAAAACCATCTTTTCTGGCAGGGCCTTAAGGCGCTTGAGCTCTCATTACCATAAAAAGTTAATAGCATTGTTATTGCAACCTTGATCAATGTCTACACCTGAATCAAGCATTGCACCAAGGCTGAGAGAGTCTGGATCTCCCAGAGAATTTAAAAAAAATTGCTGCACATATCTGAGTACCTTAATTACAACGTGTTATAGACAAAAAGGACATTGTTTGTCCATATAGCCTATAATCAAATAGTCTAATTAAGCGATTTAACTTTGAGAACCTTTTAAGAGGTGTCAATTATATGTTAATACCTCTAGGTATTATCGGAAAAGTGTTTATATGGTTTAATAAAATCTGAAAAGTGTGGAATTAAGGTTTTCCATCAATATAAACCAAAGTACACCTCCTTTTGATACATTTACATTAACTGGATAAGGTATGTAGGGATAGATGTATGAAAAGGCGAAGATAGGGTTCCACTCCTGCAGCTGACTCACTAACAGCTGGTTTAGATGAGCCATAAAGCTTCATCAAGTAAGAGGGTACTTCTGAGGCGCATGAGCGAATGAGTTTGGACTTAGTCAAATTGATTACATCCAATAACTGCTGAATGGTACCAATATTATTGGGTCGAAGGTACTATTGAGAAGTTGGTATGGACAAGCTGAAATTAATGGAAGTGTAAAACTCTAAGCTCTTAGGTTGTACTGTTGGTATTCATATTGAGATATATTGCTTCATATGGTAATAATTCCCTCCCTATTGAAGGGGGAAGACTCTTGCTAGAATAGATTTCCATTGTGTGATTGACATTTTCAACATAACATGGGGCCCCTTTAGTAAGTACCAATCTCTAATTCACCAATACAGTGGAGCCAAAGAACCAATTTTTGATTTCAAGAAAAAGTCCTGTTTGGAGGTCCTTGTAAAGTTTGATATGACACTATGTTGAAGGATGAAATTGAAAGGTGATAGGTAAGGACTTTTGCATTCAATAGGGTCCACAATTTCCAACTATCCATGGTCATGACTACTAACGCTATTGTCTTAACCTTATAATCTAAATTATATTCTTGATAAAATATAGGGTAGACTTCAAAACTTCTTTATTAGTTAAGTCTTGTCAATAATTATAGGATGAGTAGTGGCTTTGTGATGTAGACAGTGCTTTAATCCTCCGCATTCAATATTTTACCTTATCATCTAATAGGTGGGTCAAACAGTGGTTATCCTCTTATGTCAACATCAGGATTTTCGTGACCCATTGTCCTGGAGAGCCTGGTTGCGGCTCTTGGCTTTGGGATTTGGCTTCACCCAGGTGGTCAACTGGTGAAATATCCTGAATTGCATCATTTAACGATTTGCAATTCATCTTAATTTGTTCTTTCACATTCATGGCATCATCTCATTAGCTATAGATTAATGGATTCATTGAGGATCAATTCTGTAAGAAAGATTTTAGATTACTCACTCTTTAATCTTCAATTAGTTGATTTTTTGCCATTATAAGATATCAACAATGACCTTGACTTTTGCTAGCTATGTCTATTACCTTTTGGTATATAAAACAAACCCATGTAATGAATTTTTCCTCTAATAAAGTGAATTTTTTAGTTTAATTCTTTAACTCTTTGGTGTCAAGTTAACAAAAACAAATCCTCCACGTACTTTAGGTGTTCCAAATATAATGTGAGAGTACAATTCCTTTATTTAGTCACACTGGAGAGCATGGTAGTTTAAGCTCACCAAGGATAGTGTACATTGCCTACAAAAACATTGCTAAGCGTTACCTCCTCTTGTGGCTCTTTTCAGGAATTAATAAACCTTGAAACTTTATGATTGCACATTCTTTGCTCAGCTTTAGGAATGTAATTTTTTTTAATATTCCATGATCGAGTACACTGTTGGTTATCTGACGCCTTCTAGGTGGTTTAGTGCATCTTTAATTTTCAGCAAAGGGTACAATTTTTTCTTTACACTAGTGTTTAGTTTTCAGTAATTTATCCCTAACGGTTTATTTCATCATTACATTTTTAGAATAGAGAAGTCCAACTTTTTTTAAATAGATTAGCATCCCTTTCTCCTGAAGCTTCCTAACATTTTTATCACTACTTGCTTATAAGTGCGGGAGAAGCAGATTAGCTGAAGCAATTAAGAGCACGGTCTCCTGTGTCAAACTGGTGGACTAAGTTATGAGCGAATTTATAAAATGCGGTTTCCCATAGGGAAAATCTTACAGCGTTAAACAAAAAAGGATAATGCTCAATTATTCAGATAATTGATTAACCCTATTTTAGATTTCTCAATAAAACACAGACAGTACACTTGGAGGAACATTGTTTATATTTAAGCCAATTTAGGCACGCCGACCAGGGGACAGAGATTTTATTGATACTCATTGAACAAAAGAACTGAATGAATGGAACAAAAAACCAAACAAAAACTCCAACCAGGCGGGGGCGGAATACTGCTAACCCACCATGGCAGAGGGTGAGGGGGGTCAAGCAGCTCTTCTACAGGCTTATTGTTCATGAAAGAATCATTAAGTTGTAGAAGCGGACAAAAGTGGAGATCCAGGGCGTTGGGGCATCAGCGCGGTGGGGGTGGATTTGGGTAAAACATGGGTTACCTTCCTCAAGATAAGCCCGAAAGACAGCCCCAACTAGTTCCATGAGATGACGTTCAACTTGAATGAGGGCATTTGGGAGTTGGGCAAAATTTAATTACACTATTCAAGGGTCTTTTTAGCAAAAGGGTCAAATTCTGTTAGTTTTGCAACATGCATGACAGTGGCTATGGCATTGTTATAAAATCAGCGGTATCTTGAAGATACGCCAAAGGGGTTTTGCACAGGGTTAAGCTCATTTAGCAATAGGACCAACAATATGATGATTGTCATCCTCAAAACAACGTAATAAACATTTAATAAATGTAGAGCAATTTCACTTAGGACACTCGCTTATTAAATTAATATATATCAACAGATTCTCACAGTTTTCTCTCTCTAACCTATTAACAATCTTTTTTTTTCAATCTACTTGTCTCACTGGTATCTCAGAAACTTTGGTAAAACTGAACATTCTGCTTAGTAATTCATTCCGCCACATTCTCATTGTTCTGGCAGAGGTTAATAAATACTAAATTCATGATCACCCTAATTCAAAGCAATCACTCCCTAATCATCATATTTTGACACCTTATTATTTTGTTCCTTGACATCACCATATTGCCCAATTTGGAGAAAATCCAATATACTTTTAATCCAATATCGCCTCATCCTTAGGCGCTCAAATAATTATAACTTATATCAGACTCAGCAGAATCACCCATTACGCCGTAATGACTTATGGCATATTATCCAATTATATCAGAATTGCAACATTACCCCCTTGACTGGATGATAAGTCTCTTAATGTTTATATGCACAAAGGAACTTTTCATGCACTCAGTTGATGATCCAACTGCTTGCAGGGTCCTTGATTGTGTAGGCGTTGATGCCTGTCTTTTCAATTATCTCAAATTGACCAATCCAGTTGTTTGCCAAATTGCGTCTCTGCCCAAACTACTGCTGGTCATGGAACAAAACCATATCCCCATCTTTGAACTGCGCTAAGCCACTATGCCACACCTGATTCCAGCCTGATTATTAATCTTCTTGGCTAAGCTGAATGAGTACACCTCAGTTTGCAGCTTTTCAATGTGGCCGCCAAGTTAATAAAGTAATGGTGGGGATACATTCCGCCAGTATCTTCTACACAAGAATAAAGCCGTGCTTTAAGAACAGGGTGTCGTCCATAAAATAAATGGAAGGGACTTTTCCCCGTGGCGAAATGGTAGCTAATATTATAGGCAAAAATGGCAGTGGAAAGGATGGAACTCCAATCAGAAGGTTGTTCCATTAAAAATTGATGAAGTATGTTCACCAAGGTCCATTAACGCGTTTGACCATCCTATTGGACTCAGGGTGGCATGAGGTCATCAGAACCCCACGGATGGCCATAAATTCGTTGATCTTGGGAAAAATGTGGGAGGTTAAGTTGGTTCTGTTGTCAGTAAGGATGAACTGGGGACAGCCATGTCGCTATATTATGCATTCCATCACAAACTTCGCCGCTGTGATATCCCTAAAATAGCGTATTGCCTTTGACTCAATCAACATGTTCAAGTGGTCAATAGCCACCAGAATGTACTTGAAATGTTAGCTTCCTTTGTAAGAGGGCCAATGACATCAAGAGAAACTGTGTGCCAAGCAAAGTACAGTTTCACCAACTGGTACGAGGTCTTCTGGTGGAACAGCTTCTACACTTGGCACTGGTGGCAGCAGGAAATAGTTTTGAGCACATCAAAGTTCATGCTTTCCCAGTGATACTGAGGCCACAACAATTCCATTGTCTTATGCACTCCACCATGTCTGACTGCTTTGTGGGCACTCATGATAATGATAGGCTGTGCTGAAGGTCGCGAAAAGATCACTGTGGATTCGCCAATCCACTTTTACAACTCACCATTTAATAAAAGGTATTAGCCACATTTCATAAACGCTTTTATGAATTGGAGTGGTTTATTTCATACTTTCCGCTGAGCATCTCATCAAACATCATGTCACTCAGATCCGCTGTAACATATATTGTGGGCAATCTTGATAAGCAATCTGTATTCTGAGTTTTGCACCAGGTCAGTGGAAAACTAAATTCATAAGCCTGTAGTTTGAGGGCCCATTGAGATAGGCGCCCTTCCAGCTCCTTAAAGTTCTGCAAAAAGCATAATGAAGAATGATCCGTTACAACCTTGAACTTCACTCAATACAGATATACCCAAAAATTTTATATGCATAAATCACTGCTAAGCACTCTCACATGGTCACAGTATAATTTATCCATGGCTGTTCCAGGCTCCGACTGCAGTATGAACAGGGTGCTCCTACCTTTATCATATTTTGGGATAGGACTGCCCCAACGGCAGAAAGGGAGGCATCATCTTAATGATGAATTCTAGATCGGAGTTCAGATAGTGTAACACCAGCGTGCTGATCAGCGCTGTCCAAATAGTGTCAAAGGAGTATTGACGACATTCCGTCCATTTGAACACAGCATCTTTTTTAACAATTTAAATATCGGGCCTCCAATACAGCTAAAATTAGGTATTAAGCAGCGGTAGTAGAAGATCATCCCTAAAAAGACTTGTATATTGCACTTACTAATTGGTGTATTCGTTTTTTGGATAGCATCCACCTTAGCTGGTTGGAATTTCAGCCCAGTTGCATCTGCTACGAACCTAAGGTAATCCATTTGGTCTTTATAGAAGTGGCATTTCCAAGGCTTAATCTTGATGTTGGCTTCCGCAAGCTGGTGGAAGACCTCCTCCAGATGGGTTAGGTACTTGAAGAATGTACGATAAAATACATTGATATTGTCAAGATACACAAGTATGCATGACAGCTTCAGATCAGCATGAATGGTATTTATGGACCATTGGAACGTAACCGGGGCATTACACAGCTCTTGTGGCATATGGATTGGATGGAAAATCCCCTTGGATGTGATTATGGTACAAACTCCTGTTCTTCCATAGGCAACTTTATTTTCCAGCAGCATGATATAAAGTCCATCACCAAGAAGTAATAGGCTCTGCCTAGCTAACCCGGTGCATTATCAATCTGCGGTAAGGGATATGAGTCCTTCTTGTTGATGCTAATGAGCTTCTGTAGTCTATTACTCCCCAGTTTGTGCTATCCTTCTTTTTTACAATAAGAAGGGGTAGCCCATGGACTATTTGACGGTTTAAGCATCTTTGTTTGAGCAGTGTTTCAATACCCTTGGGTAATACTTCCTCAGCTGCCCTCAATTGGAGGATTGATCGCGACCTGATAGGGGGATGATCCCCAATGTCCAAAGATGGACCACCCCCTGAGTGCATCCTGAGTCATAGTCATCGACAGCAAAAATCTCCATATATTTAACAAATAAAGATATCGCCCAATCCTTCTGATCTTCGATTAAACTGACCAAGTTTTCACACGTAACCACCATCATTATGCTGAGCTGTGGTTTGAGGGTAAAGCAAATTTATCTAGTGAACTGAATTCGTTAAACTGAAGGACCTCCTCAACTGGAGTCAAGTGCAAATATGCCACTATTTGATGCCAGCAGATTTGCATTAGATAATTCTGTAAATTTTCTAACAAAACCTTGATAGCCCATGACATGGGAGTATTATGCCTGAAGCCACATGGGGCTCAAGCTGTGATTACTAATAAGGACCAATAACTTCCTCATAGAGTCCATCTGGCACTTCTACCAACAATTTAGTGTTCATTATTACTTAGTGACCAGAGGGGATTGACATCAGACCAGCTGCTCAGAGAGGCAGACTTGATATTTGTATATCTGGTGGGGAAGGGCCCAGATCTTGCCCCTTAGTTTCTGGTAGCAAACCATAAGCACATCATCATTATATACAAGGTTAATATGACCCATGTTTACAAGATCCTTTGGCACTCAGCTGGAGGTGAAGAAAATTGGAATCCGCTTCCCCAAAATTTGAAGATCTCCTCCATCATATCAACAACAGCCTCAAAGTGTCGCATAAAAGTAGTTCCAATTTACAAGTCATAGTTACTGTTTCGCATAAATATTGCCAGGACTACAATGACAATGGACCCAAACTGAAAGGGTAGCATGCTGCACGCTCCCTCAGAGAGCGTGCTATCTGCTCCAGCGGTCCCATACAACATCCAGTGTTCCATATCTGGTTTTAATGAATTTTTGCCACCAATTTTATGGAAAAGTTGTTAACTGGAGCACCCATGTTGGTTAAAGAGCGGACTCACTTTTTTTTGCTATGACAATGTCACAGTATGTACACTCAGAGTAAGATGATTTCTGATTGTTTAAAACATGGACATTTAACAGATTTAGTTTCTCAAGGAAGTTCATAAGACCCTACCTGACTTTAGGGTACTCTTTAACAATAGCGTCCATAGGGAGGGCAGCATCTACTTCTCTCAGGGAAAGTGTTTCTGTGAGTGGTTCCAGTTTGTCTGAAGCATTTTTTTTAAACGTCTGAACGTGTATGGCTTTGGTTTCTCCTGTGTTCATTCTTCTGCTAAGTCCTTGAACTACACTTTGGTCAATACATTTACTCCCCCCACCAGCTGCTGATATAGGAATGTATCATCATAGTGGGGGCTTCCGCTGCATATACTTCAGTAGATATAGGTGGAACGTTTTAAATCGGGATAGTGAAGATATATAGTCCCGTCTCTACTCCGCTCTGACTTTTCCCTGGTCGCATTGATTCTTCTGTACATATTGGACCTGTCAATTGGGGCAACCTTGTGCCAGGTGCCCAGGACAACTACATTCAAAACAATTTACCCTAGGACCTGAACATTTGAATATTATAAGTTGGTTTACTTAGGAAGTTGCACCTCAGGTGCTCAGCATAAACAGGATTAGGGTGATAGAATGACTGCTGACGGTCAGCATAATTAGGCCCAGGGCAGTAATTAAACCATTGATGATAAGCAGGTATGGGATGGATGTTTAACGGCATCTGTAACTTGGCGGAATCTGAACTGGACAGGCAAATTTCCCTGAATAAGATGGTCAGGTGATGGTAGTGGAAGAGTTCCACTCGGTATTGGGTGGAGGGAAGTTGGCGGATATATGGTGCAAGAACCAAAGAATTCTAAGCGAGGGTACGTAATAAACCAACATTGGAGAAATGGAATTGTTTAGCTCACGATATTGCTTCACAGCAGAGGTTATCACAACGCACACATCAAATTTGGATAAAATTTCCTGCCCCAATTAACACGTTGGCTTACTTATGAATTGAACATCAAATGTAATGAGAGTCTCATAATGCTGAAACCACATGATCAAGAAAACAGCCTTCCACTGTGACATCTTTGCAGTACCCCCAAACAACCACAACATGATAACTTTCACTTCTCGGTAAGGAATGGAAAAGTATGGAAGATAACAGGTGATTTGGTCGGCACTTCCCTCATCCAAGGTGAATATTAACAGTTTTGCTTCCTTCCAGTCAGAGGCTCCTTCCATTGCAAACTCAAATCACTTAAAGAACCTATGAATATTCTCATTGCAAACATATGGAGGCAACTTATCACTACAAACCTTCTGAAAAAGCTTATCCTGCCTTATGAGCACAGCGTTTAAGGAAATTTTGATCTCCACGTATGTGACTAGTGTAGTATGTAGTGAAGATTCTCTCCCTGTTAATGTAATCATGATGCACTATGACCAGCGACTTGAGATTTATTTTGTGTAATTAATCAATAGACCTCCTGTAGTGAGCACCACTGTTATAAAACTTGGCGAATCTTGGAGATACGCTGAAGGGGTTTTACACAGAGCTAAGCCCACTGAGCAATAGGAACAACAATATGGAAATTGTCATCCTTAAAAAGGTAATAAACTTTTAATAAATGTGGAGCAATTTCCCCAAAGACACTCTTTTACTTAAATTATTATACAGCGGATTCTCACTGTTCTGCTCGCTCTAACTTACTAACAATTTTTTTCAAAACTACTTGTCTCACAATATCTCAGGAACTTCTGTGGATACTGACTATTCTGCTTAATAATTGATTCCGCCACATTCTCATTAGTTCTGGAAGAGATTAGTATATATTAAATTCATGATTGCCCTAATTTAAGGCAATCCACTAACTAGCTATCATAAGTCGACACCTTATTATTCCTTATTCATTGACATCACCATATCACCCAATTTGGAGGTGATCCAGTATACTTTTCCAACCCAATATAGCCTCATCCTAAGGTAATCAAATAATCATGAATCTTATCAGACTTGGCGAAATCTACCCATTCTGCCGTAACAACTTAGGGCTTGTTGTCCAATCAATCAGAATCATGACATGCATCATCATACAATTTGTTGATTTTTTCTCGTGCTGCTTTGGGAAAATCAGGGGAAGATGATTCTGATCAGTTCTTCATGGAATTGAGCCACTGATTGGGCCACTGCTTTGTAGAAGACTGGGTAATGGGTTGAGGCCACCCCTGCTAAGGTGAGCTGATGGTCACTTTATGAGTGAACAGCATTAGGTTTAGGAGTGAATTGTTTGGGGAAGAGGGTTTTGGCAAAACTAAAATTGTAAAATTTGGCCCATTTGTAATCAAAAAAGCCAAGAGGTTCACAAGTTTTTTTATTTGTGATAACTTTTTTCAGATTTGTCACCCTTGGCTAATAGGTCCCTGGGATTCTGGTTCATGAGAATATTGGAGACTAAATTTGGGTGGTTGGTGGTAGGCGAATGGGTAGATGCTTGGGTGCAAATGGTGTTCCAAGCCTGACTCTGATTGGCGTGGTTGAATTTGGGGGGAATAATGTGGTTGGATGATATGGTGGGGTCTAATTTCCCACTCTGCCCATTGAGCAAGAATGGATTTTGGGAGGGGAAACTAAATTCCCCATTCATAATCCGCTGAAAAGGGTTCAGTAGCCACATTAGAGGAAGTGGCAAAGGGCATAATTTTAAGAATGGTCAAACCCAAGGCAGAGGGGAAAAATTTAGTGACCATTATCCACATGAGCCCAAAAAATGCTCAGGCGCTGATGCAATATGAGCATGGGTAGATATTTTGGGCTATGGCAGGGTGATGCGGGATTGTGGTGGCAGTTGCTTGAGGAGCAGCAAGGCGATCTTCACCAGAGGGAACAGTGATGACAAGGTTGGTCTGAGTCACATAAGCTAAAAGCTCCGCCATCAATTGTTCATATAAAATTTGGGGTGGGAGTTGGGAAGGGAGGGACGCAAATGAAACCACCAGTGTGTTGTCAGAAGGGAGGCACGTATGGGTAGCTGGGATGAGAGTGTTTTTGCAAATAAGAGGAGTTGAAGCTGCTTCAGCAGCATCCTCCTCCATCTAGAAGCCTATTTTGAAAAACCATCAAAAGGGCAGATATTGATAAAGCTATCCAGTGTGAATGCAGTGTTGGAAAGTTCAATTATTGCTTTGTTGGCATATGAGAATAACTGCCCTAGTCAACATGTAGACAAAATTGAATATTGGAATGAGGGAGGTTAAGAGGATGGGGGTGAGAAGGGTGGATGCACGCAAGGTGGACCATTAAGTCCCATGGGGGGGCAAATCAGCCAGAAGAGGTTGGTGGGCTGTTTGATCCCATACAAACGCGTTTGAGAACAGGGTGGATTATGGCAGGCAGTGAAGCACCGCTACCTCACACTGAAGCATCAGGCGGCGGATTTGAGGACATCAACAGAAAAGTGGACGTGGTCAGATGGCGGTGTTATTTTTTTTATAAAATTTCGTGAAAGTGAGATCAAGCGGAAAGATAAAGCCTTGGGGGAGCATTGTTATGGAGGTAAAAATTAATCCAGTGAGCCAAAATCTTTGATCTTTTAACATTGCAACTGGAGCCAAGTGTAAGTAGGGTATTAAATGGCTTTGTATCCATAATAGGCCACACTGTAAGTTGATCAACTTAACTTTTAATTCTCCATGTCTGCACTACTAATCCAGGAGCTACATGGATGTAAGGTCTTTGTCTTCTGCTATCAATCTAGATAGGGTCTTTCACCACTTTAGGACAAAAAAGGCACTAAACCCAGGACCTTGACTCTGTATAAGCCTATTGACATAGTGCTTACCTTAGATTAATAATTGGTAGCTTGTCCCTTTCATATCTAACCCACCCCAATCCAACAACCTATAAGGCCAAAAAACTAATATTACAGAATCAGCAGAGAATAATGTGTCTGGAAGTCAATATGACTGGACGATACGCTACTCATACCAGAAGATTGGAGGGGGAATCATGACGAGTCTCGAGATTTATGGAAAAGGGTATATAGATTATAATCAAAAAAATGACAACCATTTGGCGAATTGAGGGGATTCATGCCAAGATTTGGTACAAATAAGAGTTTCTAGAAAAAAAGACAAATAGAAGACTACCAAGCTGAGGATGCATCTGGATTAGGGAACTGAGATATAAAGAGTCACACAGAGGATTGAAGAGGAGGTCTTTTCTGAGGTGGTTAAGGGATTGAAGATAAGTCTGCAATTTATATTAATTAAAAGTCAAAACTAGGGGCGAAAGCTCCATATATAGTCTATCAAGATTAAACTAGTAAGGCAGAGATCTTCATGTCATCCAATTTGGTTGCTCAGTGGCTAATACCCTGTGCAAATTGACTTGGTGGCATTGATCCTATACGCTGAGAATAAACAATGGTGCTCACTACAGGGGGCCTTTGGTCAACTGTAGTTATTCAAAGATAGGATATAATGCCAGGCCCTCATTCATTCCAACATAATTTGATCAGAAACCATTTGTTTATGCTGAAGAAGCACAAGAGGCACCTAACAACGAACCAACATTATTCACTGTGAAAAAATGGGTAATGATGAAGCTATAATCAATCCGCAACTAGAAAACTGCCCTGAGCTGACGACCAACCAACAAGGATGCTCCACAAATGTGACTCCTCAGCAACTGCGAGATATTATGAGGTGGCTAATTGTGCGGATATTGTCTATATGAAGATGAGGCTGGAGAAAACACCCTGAGTTTATTCTATAACCTAACGCAATTAAGAAAATTGCTATGCCTCATACATTTCTTATTTGGATGCAACTACAGTGGGGTTGGCTCGCTGCCTCAGTACCCACAGAATCGAGGAATCCCTAATCTCTTATGTGCAACTTTCAATTCTCCAGTTACTGCATGTGCTGGATCGCCACAATATTGAAATTGGAGATGTATTATGGTTCACATAAGCACAGCAGCATGATACTCGCCTCCTGCTCAACTGCCTCTATCATTCATTTTCAGAGGTACAAGGGGCACTGGTACAGATGGACCATCTCATTGGGGATGTCCACCATCAATTGGACCTTTTGATACCACAGTTAAATTTAGAATTACCTCGAATAATAAGAGAACTGCTGGATCAGCATGGCCTATTGGCGGAGTGGATTAAAAACATAACAACATTGGTTAATAGTACTGAGCACTTTATGACAGAGCTATCTGAATGGGTGGAAGCTCTCAAAGTCATGATTGCCCAGCCTAGGGAAAAAATGACACCGATGGAACTGCAAGTGGTGGACCAAGTTAGCTCTTTATTAGCTGAATGAACCCAACTTTGAATCAAATGGAGTACCCAGTGAATGGCAGATAACGCGCTTATCCTTCGGTCAAGGCTCCTGAATATCTCCAGCTTACTTGTTGGGTTACACAATTGGAAGTTGCTAGTCAGGATGAGCGCCAACAAACCTTCTCTCTTCCAATTGGTAAGACAAGAGAATATGCGGAGATGCAAGGGTGCATTAATACCCTTTGATGGTCCAATATGGAATTGGTACGGGAACAAGCCTCCATCATTAACCAAATAAATGATGCCAATCAACAATTGGATAATGCTAGCTGGCAGCATGCCCACCTGCAAAACATAATTGAGGAGTTCCTCTCGCAATTACAAGCCATGGCTAAAAACTGAACATCAAGAGGGAATTTCGCTGAGAGTTGTAACAGCAGTATGAAATGCTGCAAAAGGAATTTCAGGATGGATGGTTTAAATGCTATTTGGTTAAAGTGGAGCAGTTGATCGATGAACATTTTGAGGGGCATGCTGGAGCTGGGGGAAGTGAGGCAGTTAGTGGCGATTTGGGGGAAGAATGCTATGGATCAGCAAATGAATTTCCCTTAGGCGTTATGATGGACCCCCTACATGACACCACTTCTTCTGAGTTTTTTTTCAACAGATTCAAGTCTGTCTGGCCAGCTGTATGATAATGCACAAAGGGATGGTTCCCATAGTCACTACAAAACCAATTCACCTGCTCCTTGTGGCTGGAACCTGGAGGAAGGTAAAGTCGTTTGCATCAAAAAATTACCTCCTTTTAGTCATAATGTGAATCTATATGGTTACTTTAAGTATTTTTAATTCGCTGTAGAAGGGGCTACTGATCAACAAAAAGCAAAACTGTCGCTGTCTGCTCAAGATGTGGAACGTGCTGATCAAGTTATCTGCTATCTTTCAAATATCTTGGTATCCTATGAAGATGTTAAAGCAATTTTTCTCCAGCTGTTTAGGGGCGCCACCAAGATGGCTCAATGAAAAAGCTGACTTTAAGACTATACAGTTTCACCGAAAAGAGACCCTATTAGAATTTGCTAAGCATTTTTTGGAAGAAGCACATGTACTACTCAGAGCTAACATTTTATCTTCTGAGGATGTCAGTATATTGATGACAGTGGCTGTCAAACCACATCTGGAACTATATAATGCTATTTCTCATGTGTTGGACAGAGATGCTGGACTTATCCAAATCATGAACACTTTAAGTTTACTCTCTGCCACGATCAGCACCCCCATTGTAGCCCAAAAAACCTCTGCTGTCTACGCTCCAAACTCTTCGGGATATGGGCCACAGTGACTGGGTTATCAGCCGCTGGAACATATTAATCCCTCATATGAGTCAGTGGATCCCTTTCGGCCCATGTACACTTCGCCAGTTCATCCATGACCTTGGAACCATACCAGCAACTTCTGAACTGGTCCTTCCGCCACAAGCTATATACGTGAACCTTTTATGAACACTTGCTTCCAGTGAGTATGAAGAGGGCATTATGAGGGTAATTGCCCTAGCAAACCAAAAGTGTATGCAATGCCAACTGAAAAAATTGATTAGGGAAAAGCTCAAGTGAGTAGAGATGGGACGCTCTACCTCTGCTAAGTTCAATTCACTTGTCCCTAGCAATTCCCAAACATCTCTTTGGGTAGAATTCAAACCACGATCGGATAAATTATATACCAGCAGCCTTCATTGGATACCCCCACTTCTGCTTCTGAGATTAAAAGTTCACCTCAGAACCCTGAATTCTTCCAGGACGTGAAGAAGCCATATGTGTGGCAGATCCTTGAACAGACTGGCACCAGCAACGCGGATCCCTTGACAAACATCGCCTCTTTAGTAGGGGTTAATGTAGCCATTTCAGTGGAGAAAATTGCTAGTTAGTAATCTCAGGTCAACAAGGGCATTTCCTCCTTTTTGAGTAACACAAAGCCCTTGGACGTACATTTAATAAACGCTGATGGTTTTCTTACTCAGAATGTACTTACTACGACATTTTCGTTCAAAACATAAAAATCCGCGCTATCATAGACATGGGAGCCCCTGTGAACATAGTCTCTACTCAGTTGGTTGCTCAATTTCTGTTTAAACTGGATTTGGACCGCGAGTAGTATATAGGACCATGGGTTTGAATAGCACTGTGTCTGAAGGAGCATATAGTATGTTGCCTTTACAATTTGGGTCAGTTCAGGCTTCCTCTATGGTGGTGGTTTTGCCAAATAACAACTACAACATGTTAATCGGCGCTGCTTTTATGAGAAAATTTGATGTTGCAATGAATATGGCGGAGGAAAATCTTACTATTTTAGTCCAACAGATCCCCATATTTTTTACCTCTTATGGAATCCCAACGGATCCGTTCCACTCTAGTCAGATCAATCTAGCATACAGCGACTGAGTGATTCCTGTTCATTATTGATGACTGAGTCAGTGCACCAGGACCCTCCCCAACCAGATATATGAGTACAAAGGGATCCCGGTTTGGGCAATGAGCGCTTTGAGCCTACCATCTGGACACCAGTGCATAGTAGGGACTGAGCTTGAAATTGATGTCCTAAAGGGCTTTATGGAGAAATTATGGCGCCTCACCAGCACTTGCAGCTTGAACTACATGTGGCTTCAGGGTTACTGCTACCTGGGAATGGGAAGATAAAAGTGCTGCTAGCAAACTTACAGAAGAAGGCAATAATGATCCAGCGGCACCAAGTGGTGGCTTACCTACACTTAGTCCCTATAGAGGAAGTCCACCATATTCATGATTTTGGCTCATGGGAGGATCTTGGACTACCGGCAAGCTCATTGTTTGGTTTACTGACCATGGTTCTGCGGGAAGCACTCATGGGATTATCAGCGGAACTTCTTGATAAGGCTATGGAATTATTTGAAAAGTATTGGGATATATTTGCACATAAAGATCATGATTTGGGGTGCGCTCAAGGGGTGGTACATCAGATAGATATGGGGATCACCCTCCCATTCGATTACAACCTATTAGATTTTCATTAGTGGTGAAGAGGTTATCTCCGATGAGGTGGATAAACTTATCGTGTAAGGTATGCTAGAGCTGTCAAACAGTACATGTGCATCACCTGAGCTCATTGTAAAGAAAAAGGTGGCTTGAATTGAGTGGTTATTGACTATCATAAACTCAATAACATAACAAAGAAGGATTCCCACCCTCTTCTGCGGATTGACAACGCGTTAGACCAATTGGGTGGGGCAAATTAGTTTTCCGCCATGGATCTGATCTCAGGGTACTGGAATATTGAATTGCCATTAGCAGAATGGTAGAAATGTGCGATCATTACTTCAAGAGGGATGTTCCAGCTGACTTGCATGCCACAAGGGTTGTGTAACGCCCTGGCTACGTTCCAGCATGCCATAGATACAATTTTAGGTGATTTAAAGCTGTCCTGCATCCTAGTTTACCTCGACAACATCAATGTGTTCTCATGAACATTTACAGAGAACCTTGATCACTTGGAACAAGTGTTTCAGCGCCTCGCTGCTGCTAATATCAAAACTTAAGCCTCAGAAGTGCCATTTCTTTAAAGAAAAATGGAATACTTCAGGTTCGTCATGGATTCAAATGGGCTAAAACTGCAGCCAGCTAAAGTGGAAGCGATAAGCAAGATGACTCGCCCAGGTAATAAGCGGGACATTCAGGTGTTTATGGGGATGGTCAGGTATTATCGATGGGTCATTCCTAATTTCAGTTGCATTGGGGCCCCACTTTTTTGAGTTGCAAAGAAAAACGATTTTTTCAATTGGACGGAATGATGCCAGAACGCTTTTGATGTGTTGCTAGCCATGTTAGAAATTGCATCCATTTTATAATATCCCAACTTTGACAAGCAGTTCATAGTACAAACAGAAACATCCCTCATTGCTATAGGGGCATTATTTTCCCAGAAGGACGATGATGGCGTGGAGCATCCTGTCACATTCTGTAGTCAAAGCTTGAATCGTCATGAACAAAACTACACCATGACCAAGTGGGAGTGTTTAGTGGTGATCTACGCTTACAAACAGTTTCAGGTATATTTGCATGGGGTAAGATTCCAAGTAGTGATGGATCATGCTTCCTTGCGTTGATTACAGAATCTTCATGAACTGGAAGGATGGCTCGCACGTTTGGCCTCTGAAGCTTCAAGCATATGAATTCGAGAGCTTGCATCACCTGGGAGCTAAACATCAAAATACGGATTGTCTTTCTTGGCTGCCAACGGTCGCTACCATGGCGGATTTAGCTGACATAATGTATGAGAAGATGGTTGCGAATAAGTATCAGGATGAGCCACCACTGGTGACCTAGGTATTAGATGGACTCAGGGAGGACACTTTCTTATATTTGGGGATGAAATATATAAGCGTATTGGAGACTCAACGCTGAGTTTCCTAAACCTTCAGCAAAACCTCGATTTTATGGATGCTCATCAGGCTGTAGGACATGGAGGATTGCGGAAAAAGCTGGAGTTTTTGAAACCCCAATACTCTTGGGAGAGCATGCATTACAACATGTTAGAAACAGTCAGTTGTTGCCATCAGTGTAAAGTGGAAAAGCCTTTCCACAAAAAAACCACATGCCAGCTAGTTAAACCCTGGTTTGCAAGGCAAACCATATCCATTGATATAGTGGGACCTCTGCTGACTAGCGCCAATTGATTTTAATTTATTTCAGGGAAGGATGACCAATGGACGGACACTTCCAAAAGTAAACACAAAAGAAAACGAAACTCAATAACAGGGAAGGCACCCCCAGAGAAGCGATGCTATCTCTTGTTGCCAGCGGGAACGCCACTTATGGGGAGGGGAGGGAACGTGTGAAGGGGCCGTAACCACAATTGAATATGTGTGGAGGAAGGGGTCCAAGTTGATGAACCAAACTGGGAACCAGGAGGAGACCAGCTGTCGGCGACGCGGTGGGAGATATCCAAACATCCACGCCTGAAAGCGATCCACCAAATGAGACTGGAATCTGTGGACAGCTTCTGGGAGGGTGATAGAGGAGCCTGAGATGGCATCCAAGACAATCGTGTGGATAGTCCAGATGGCGATTGCAACCATCAGAGCATGGAGGGAGGGTGTAAGGGGGAGGCCATTGATAAAGCAAACATATCTCTTGACAGACTGAAAGGATGTGTTTGATCCTGGCCAAGCAGACGTTGAACTTCGCGCCATATCATCTTAGAGGTAGGGCACTTCTCCAGGCGGTGGAACAGCGTTTCATACTGGCCACACACGATGCAGGATGAGTGTAAAGCGTTAGAGCGCTCAGCCATATGGTACACCCGCCTCAGGCAGTGCCACACATGGGAACGGATATGAGGCAGCAACTGGGGGTGGTGTGCATATTTCCAAATAGTCTTCTGGGTCTCAAGGGAATAAGGGATGTCCATCATGTCCAGGTAGTCCACCCTGGATAAGACATGATGCTGTGTGGGGATCAAGCCATCTTGAATGGGTAGCCCCTGTACCTCCTGTGTGAACCAAGGAGTGGGGCGGCCTCTCTGGGCTGTGTGTCCACAAATACGGATTCTCCACTCAGCGCTCCATATGGAGATGAGAATTCGTTTGAAGCGGGGTTTAGTACCATGAGGACCTGTGGCCGATGGGTGGGAAGCCAGATATTTCATCAAAAAGTGAGGGTGAAACAGATTGGTAAGGCCCAGGGCGCAGGAGAAGTTGGAGTGGGCCGCGCGGGACCAGTGTTGGGAGGGGAGCATAGGGGCAGAGCGTTCACAATCCAGGTGCCCAGGATCTTGGCAGCATGGGCTTTGAAGTCAAGCAGGCCCATGCCTCCCTGATGATGAGGGCCAAACATGACCTCTAGCCGCACTGGCGGTGGGCGGCCTGACCAAAGCCACCCTTGTAGAAGGGCATATATGGATTTGAAAAAACCTGGGGAGAAGGCGATGGCGTGGGCTCCAAACCAGACTTTGGAGAGGAGCATAGAGTTGGCTAAAACAACCCTGCCAGTAAGGGAAGTAGGGTGGGCTCTGAGGGAGGCGATGCGCTTCGTCACATTGTCTAGAATATGACTTTCCATTACTGCTGAGGCATATCCGCCTGCCTCCACCCACACCCCCAGATGGCGGACAGGCCCAATGGTGGGCGTGGCGCAAAGGGATCACAAGTGTGTTGATGTGGGGTGGTCAGGGAAGGCGAGCACGTGTGCGAGCAGATGGGTCAGGCTGGGCACTAGTTGCTGGGGCCCAGCAGGCATGATACCGACCAAGGAGGATATTTTCAGTTTTGGAGGCGTTCAGTGCAGCATTATTTACCCAGCAATAAACCTGGATGAGAGCTTTAAGCGCGCGTGCATCTTGATTATTAGACTCCCTGACCACACAATCTTCTGCAAATGCCATCATCTTGACTAGAGCTTGGCCTGGTACATGGACCTCAGTGAGGCGCGCATTCACGTTTCGAAGTAGTAGGTCAAGGCTGAAGTTATAAAAGAGTGGAATAAGGGGGCCCCTTGGCATAAGCCCCTTTGGGGGCGGACTACTTCCGTGAGAAGCCAGGGCCACGCACTGCCATTGTTGCAGATTCCATAAGCATCATCACCCAGCTGATGAAGCGAGGGGGTTAGCAGAATTGGTGGAGGCAGGCCCTAAGGTATTCCCAGTTTACTCTATCATAGGCCTTCTGTTGGTCCAAGAATACTAGTCCCCCAGAGGCTATGGACTGGCATGCGTTAGCCACAGAGTGCACATTGTCCTAAATCGATCTTCTGGGTATAAAACCGAATTGTTCTTGGGAGATGGTGGTAGAGGCTACAATCCCTAGACGGTTAGCCATAATTTTAGTTAAAATTTTGGTGTCTGTGTTAGTTAGAGAAATGGGGCGCCAGTTGAATAGGTATAGCTTATCCCCTTTATTGAAGAGTGTGATGGTGAAGGCCTCTTGTCCTCCTGGTAGAAGGCGCGTATTCAGTAGGCTCTGGTTAAGGGAGGCAAGCAGCAGTGGGGATAGATATTTGAAGTACTTCTTTTAGAACTCATACAGAATGCCATCAGGGCCTAAGAATTTCTGATTTGGTGCACGGCAGACGGCGGACCAGAGTTTGTCTGGAGTAATTAAATTCATTAACTCCAGTTATCAGGAAACGGTGCAGATGTGAGTGCTATCAAAAAATTTCGCCATTTCAGCTGGCAGAATTGGTTCAGGTCCATACAACTCGGAGTAATACTTTTGTATGTTGATCACTACTTTGGCTGGCATATCTGTAATGGAATTTTCTGACCTCCACACCTGTGTGCAGGCCACGCTATGGCGCGGTGTGAAGAATTTTTTAAAAAAATAAGCGGAGCATGTGCCGCCCTCTGTAATGTGTTTTGCCCTGTAATAAACAAAAACCCAATTTTTGTATTGCCTTTCAAGCGCGTTGAGGTGGGAGGCTGCTTCTTCTCACTTCTGGCCCCAAGCAGGGGTATAGCCCGTGGCTGGGATATTGGACTCCAGGTGTGCCAACTATGCCAAAGCGCGCGAGATGACGGCTGATGTAGCTCGTGAGCATTGGGAAGAGAGGTGGCAAGCATGGCAGATGGTATCCGCTTTGAAGGCTGATCATGTGGAGATTAGGTCCATACAAAACGGTGTAATAACTCTTTTGCTGAGGTTGCAGATTCCACCCATGTGGAAAATCCTGGCGACGCGAGTTTGGGTAGGCAGAGTTTGCACCAGTGCGGAGCCCTAGCCACTGTGATGGGTAAGTGGTAGGTTATCGAGACCAGCTGGTGATTAAAGAAATCAATTTTTGATGTGTGGAATTGGGAAGTATGTGATCAAAATTGCACCGGCGCAAGGATAAGGTCAATGCGGGACATGTACCTTAATTGACCGTTGTGGACGTGGGGATGCATCATGTTCTCAAGCAGTGGAGCTTGCCACAGCAGCGGATCAAACAACCCAAGGGTGGCCTTTAGAACGCGAAGTTCTATGTGACCCTGGGGGGTGTGGGATGAGAAAGGCCAGCGGTCTGTGGATGTGTTTAACCAACAGTTCATGTCGCCAACTATGAAAGGGTCAGGAGGTAACAGAAGGGATTTGATTAATGAGAAAAATTCCCAACACTCTCATGCACATGTCGGGGCATAGATTTTGATGATAGCATGCGCCACGTCAGCCCACAAAAATGTGACAACGAGGACTCAGCCATTAAGGAAGAATTCAGATTATAAAAATTTTAAAATTGTTTTTCTGAACAAGCACCCCACAGTGCTCAAACCATTAGGAAAGGGAAGGGAGGAGCATGGTTTTCCAAGAAACCTCAGAACCTCATGGACAGTGGGACTCCTGGATGTCCAGGATGTCCATGGGTATATTTTTTTTGTAAAAAACTCAGTTTCCTAGCCTGGGATGGTGAGGCCTTGAGTCTGGCAATGTTCAACATCCCTAAAGTGAAGGCTTCCCCCATTGCATCTTAGGTGCAAGGGGTGGGCACCCAGGCCCACCAGCTTCCTCTGGATCCCCATGGTCCTTCATGGCAGTGTGGGTATTTGCAGCAACGCTATTGGAAGATTTGTTAATTTTAGCAGACAGGTTTGCATTGGCCTTTGCCTTCACTTTTGGATTCTCCGCTGTCAAACGAATTTTTTGTGGGGCGGTCAAGTTCAGTGTACCAACGTTTGGGTCAAAAAAAATTTTCAGGTAGGTTGGAGACCAAATCAGTTCCAATTGGGGCTTGGTTGAAAAGGTTGGGTGAGATCGAGTCACCTATTGGATCCTCAGATTGGGTGGCCCAATTGGCTTGGGCATCCCAATCTGATTGGTTGAGGGATTCTTAATTTGCTTCTGCTGTAAAGGTTTCAATGTCCTCCTGGCGTTGGGAGTGTGGGACAGCGGAGGCGACCTTGGCCGCTTCCTTGGCTGTGGCCCTGCAGGCCTGTTTGGCCTTCTTTCGCTCTTGAGGGGAGACAGGCTTTACTAGTAAGTAGCAGCCTTGTGCTCCCCATGGGAAGGCCTCTTTGGTACTGGTGGTTGGTTCATAGTGAGCCTCCCCGTTGGTCATGGCCGCTGAGGGGTGTTCTTGGAATGTGATGCCCTCTTTGGTGGGGCATGCATGTGCCTTATGGCCGAACGCGTCACAGTGGGTGCAGATGGGGGGTGCGCTGTCCACGGTTACCCAGAAAGGGTGGGTGGTATGCCCTTCAATATTAATAAAAGTGGAGTGCGGGATCTGGGTTAGGTCCTATACAATCTCCTCAGTTGGGGTCAGAAATACAATGGCTTTGCCAGTGCACAGGTGTGCATCAGCATAAAGCGTTGCATTTCAAAGGATTGTATTTTGCCATATACAGTGAGGCCCACTTTCAGGCGCTGCTCCATAATGGCACGCTTGACCGTAGTGGGCAAAAAGTTGAACGTGAGGAAAATTTGGTTGGATTTTATCCATTTGATGCGCTTAGTTTTGATGACCCGCTGCCTTTTGGGGAGGTCAATCACAACACGCACCACAGCAGCTTTGTCTGCTGCCTCCTTGTTTTTTAAACTGAGATCCAGCCAACTGCATGACGTGGAGTGAGGTGCGAATTACACCGCAGTTGGGAAATGAGTGTGCACATATTCACAAAACGTTTCCCACAACGCTGTTTTGTTAAATATCCAGGAACACCCAGACTCCATATTCCACCAATGAGAGTGGTTGAGAGTTCGGCGTGTTGATGTTCAGGTTGCATCGCGCCTGCCAAGTGAGGATTTCTGGGGAAATAGTAACCGCTGGTTTTTTATTTTTATCTAATCCGCCAGTTTCTCTGGGGCGATTATAAACATTGGAAGTCGAAGCCTACCACCTGTGCCTTTTACCTTACTTGCCCAACTGGTCCCTGACATGGGCGCAAAATAATCTCCTCTGTGAGATTATTAAACTAAAGTCTGACTTGAATTGAATAAGTTGCAAAAGTGATTGCAACGAGAGAGAAAAGTACTAGCGCCAATTGATCCAAGTAAGTAATTGTTGCCATTGATCACTTGACCTGATGGGTGGAGGCCAGGCTATTAATAACTTAGCCGCGGTCAACAGTGCCAAATTTATTATGGAGTGTGTTATACAGTGACATGACTGCCCACAATTCACCTAATGGATAATGGAACCAAAACAACTTCGCACATTCTGCCAAAGTTAAACGAGTTGATGGCAATCTGCGGGGTTTTGACCACCCCAGATCATCTAGAATAGAATGAATTGGTGGAACGTTTTTTCTTTCTCGTAACAATCACTTTAGTTACTATGATTCAATTTGAACAGCAAATTTGGATAATCAAACACAGGAAAGATGGACGACTTTATCAATAAAAATAATACAACATGGGCGAGCGTTGCAGCGAGCGGTGCACTTAACGGTGCAACTAAGGGCAAAAAACGCCCTGGAGGGGGACCGAACCCAATCCGCAAAGAAATTGTAAACTCAGACACCGTCTAGGTTTATGGTATACAAAGTAAAGCACACACAATATATGTAAATTCAGTTCAATTAACCCTTATCAAAGGTGGAACATGGGATCAGACTCTTCCTTGGGGATGAGTCACTAACCATGTGGGAGAGAACATGTGAGGCACAGCCCTCACTTTTCCCTCACGCGGTGTATGTAGCCACCAACTATATGGGCCGCGGCTGGATCAATATTGGTTTCAAAACAGCTGATGAAGCTGATGCCGCAGCAAAAGTCTGTGTGGAAATTGCCCTCCCCGAGGGCAAAAAAATTGTGTGCACTGCATGCACCAGATGGAACAAAGCAAAAACTTTGTTCATCTCTTTCAACTCGCTCCCCACCAACCTTCCTCAAAAGGTAATTGAGGAGGAGCTCCGCAAAGGTCTCATGGCCTACATAGAAATTCAGCAACTCGAATTACAGCAATTTCGCCTGATGCCCAACCTGTGCACAGGCAAAGCTATCGCTGTAATCAATCCCTTCCCAGAAGTGGAAGAGGACTTATCCAGAATTCCCCGCACAGCAGAATTTCACTTCAAAGATGGGGCCATTCAGGCGCGTTATGAGTTAAACCAGAGCGCGCACTGCCCATTTGCAATCACTGTGGCTCACTGGGCCACAAGGAACATGCATGCCCTGTGAAAGAGGGCTTAATGGAAAACGACTATTGTGAGGAAGCAATGGAAGAAGATAATGAAAACTTCGCCAAAATGACTGACTGTCACCACCCATTCCGCTGGGGTGAAGATGGACTATACACCATGGTGGACCCAGTTACAAGCAAACAACGTAAAGCAGCACAAAAAGCCCACAAGTGAGCAGCGGCTGAAGCGGTGGCACACGCGGAGTCCGCCATTAAACCTGGACAAACTTGGGAGGATATTTTGGAGATTCACCGAATCAACCAATCATGACAATATACCCAGGTCAAAAATTTTCACATTAACCTGACTGAGTCACAAAGCGACATTAATCATGCACATGTTGAGGAACAATGCAACCGCAATTTGGGTGAAAATGAGGTGCACAATTCACCAAAGTTGAACCTCAAAACTACAAAATCCAATCAACAATCTGCATCAATTCAACATGAGACCTGTGCAGAAAAGTTGACGCAAATACAAAAAACAACAATTCCATTAAATCATTGGGTCAGATCAAGGGAACCAACAATGGCAGTGAAAGAGTTGGAGTACAGACGTGGAGCATGGCCAAAATGAGCTGTGGTGGGATAGGACCAGAGGGCCCTCCCAACTGCTCCTGAGGCGCCGCGAGCACCTAAGTGTCAATAGGGACGCTAAATATCGCGGGAGCCAGGGCTCATATGTCCCAAGCCAAAAAGCTGGCATTCCTGCAAAAACATCTTATAGACATCTTGGCCATCCAAGAAACCCGCTGTCTATAAGGGGAAGAAGAATCCTGGTCAACCAGGGTCGCACCATCACAATCAGAATGGATGTCTCACTGTGGGGTGATCGTCCAAAACAACAAAATGTTTAAAATTACAAATTCGTCATCACACTTGCATGGTCAAGTCCTGGTAGCAACAATCACATGCCAAGAGGAAATTATTTTGATAGCATGTATATATGCACCATGCACTGCAACTGAGAGAAAACAATTTTTTATAAACATTCCTATGCTCAACCTCCCACCAGATACATTATGGTAGGCAATTTCAACTGCTGGGATAACCCCAATATGGACTGATGGCCTAATCCCAGAGGATATCCACCTGAACACATTGGATTCCGTACAATTAAGGCATCTCTTGGCTTACAGGATGCTCTTCCCCCCAATTCAACACTCCTTCCCCACATGACGCGGCCCAACATACGCGAGGGAGCGCTCATATCAATGAGTTGCATTGACCACATCCTTGTACCGCAATCCCACCGCTCAAGAATCTCCAAATTTATAACAAAAAAGATCAATTTTTTGTTTACCAATTAGTTACGGTGCAGTTAGCGCCAACCCAATCCCACACACAGGTGTCACTTTGGAGAAAGCTTCACACAGAAAATATAAAATTGCCTGAGATATCCGACTGGGTTGAAAACAAGGCTACAAACCCAGAATTCACAGCCCCATTTACTTTGGATCCCATCAAAACATGGGAAAATTTCAAAGAGATTTAATCAACAAAACCTGACATATTGCATCACGTAAGTACACTGCGGACATGGCCACAATCAAGCGTACCTTGGCAGAACTAGACCACCTGGAAATAAATACTCTGAGATCATGCTATAGCCCCAACTGGGGACGCAAATGGGCATAAATTTCTGCCCGACTTAACAATCTCATCTTTGAACACCAACACAGAATCAAAGTATCAAATAAAGGTAAGTTCATAAAGGAAGGCGAAACCTGTTTGACATACTTTTTCCGCCAATTCCACTCCCATGGAAACCAGCCTGCATGCACACAGGTCCGCAAGACCAACGGCAGCATGGCAACTGACCCTGAGGAGGTCAAGGCGGAAGTACACTGCTATTAAACCGAATTATATGTTGAAAGGCCAACAGATTCACAAAAAATTAAAGAATTTATACAAACTGCTGAGATACAAAGTACACCACCGAATTACAATATACTATCCCTATTTATATGGGAGGAGCTTTGGGAGACAATTCGCGGTGCACCACGTAGGAAATGCCCAGGGCCTGATGGAATACCCTACGAATTTTACAAAAAATATTTTCAACAAATCGCCCCCCTCCTATTGGCGTCAATGAACCAGAGTTTTAGAAACACGCCTATTACCAGGAGGCCATGAATCCTACGTTATAACCTTGTATAAAAAGGGTGACAAGTTGGACCTGGCCAACTGGCGCCCAAATATCACTCTCCAACACTGACACAAAAATCTAACAAAAATTTTAGCAACTAGATTAGGCGCAATTGCATCTGACGTCCTATCACCCAACCAGTTTGGGTTTATACCAGGGCGTTCAATCTGGATCAACATTCACCCTGTTGCAAACATTTGCCAATCCAAAGCAACTGGTGCCCTGGTCTTCTTGAATCAAAAAAGGCATATGACCGAGTTAGCTGACCATACCTAAAAGGTACTCTACATGCCTTCAAACTCCCACCAAGATTCATAAAATGGGCGATGCTCCTAACAGAATCTGCAATCATGGCTGTATGCGGCCCTGGATTCCTAACAAACAAGATTAAACCACACAGAGGGCTCAAACAAGGGGATCCCCTCAGCCCACTGCTATACAATTTTAGCTTTGACCCATTCCTCCGAGTAACTGACTCATCTCTCATGGGGATAACCGCACAATGACAACCAAACTCAAGATACTGGCCTTTGCGGATGAATGCATAGCAGGTATAGCAAACAATGAAGATGCCCGACAGCTGGAACACACTCTAGAGGAATACTCTAAGGTGAGCAATGCATCGCTCAACAAAAGGAAGACAGAAATCATCCTCTTAGGCAAATACACAAAAAATTGGGCCACAACATCAGATATTTATACCAACACACGAAGAAAAAACCTAATCATTTTACCCTTTGCAACACCTCCCACTACTACTCCTGTCCGACACCTTGGAATCTGGCTAGAATCAGGGGGATATGCTAATGAGACAATGGAAAGTAAACAGTTACAACGGGTATCCAAACGCGTAGCCTCCCTCAAGGGAAGAACCCCAGGACTAACATGACGAGTTGCAGTTGCTAACTCGCTCATCCTCCCAAAACTGTGGTACCAGGCCCACGCGATCACCTTCTCACCTACCTTTATAACCTCAATCCGAGCACTTATCCAGGGCTGGCTGTGGACTGGCTCTCACCCTACTATACGGATGGAAACACTATTTTGCCACGCTCAAGCGGAGGCATGGGACTAATAGATTTTTGAGAGTCACGCCAATCACATCCTAGGTACCTGGATAAAGGAAATCCTTGCTCCAGACCTCCTGCAACAACATTGGTCCAGAGCAGCAAGGACTAACTTGCACAGGCGCTCAGGTTAACCAACCCACATAGTCCACCCAGACTACTTTCATGCCTTGCCAAGCACCCTACTGCAATGGGTCCGCATGGAACCTCCCCTCATTCCAAACATATCCTCCAAACTATCCGCCGTATGGGATGGACCATAGAGAACATGTTTACTATACAGGGAAGGGGATGACCCAGCCCCCAATTCAAATTGAGAAACCCAGAAAACCACCCCCAGAGAGATATGCTCGCAACAACCCCAAGCATAGCTAGGATAGGATACTTAGATATGTTGGACATTCCCTATGATTTAACCACACAGAAGGCAATGTGGAAAATGACTCACATCCACTCCTACAGCCAAGGATAAGAGCAAACACCTGGCGCTGTCTGAGAAGTACATATAGGATGGCGGACCATTCCAACTCCCTCCACAAAATATGTGCAGTATGTGGAGGGGAGGGATCCCTACATCACCACCTAGAAACATGCCCCCCAATTCAAGCTATATGGCAGGAAGTCACACGCCTGCTTAAGATCCAAAATGAACAGGAATTCTCGATATCAAAGAGCATCTTTGCGCTCCAGATAGAGTCACCAATCCCATCTACCCTCCGCTCCCTAATAATACCCATTGCAATGTGGACAATCCACACAATTGCATTAGATGCATTCAAGGGCACGGTCCCAACCATTCATGGGGTTATTAACAGATTCCATGTCCACTTACTGGAGCACTTCCAAGCCTGGCTCTATGGATATATGAGACCAAGGCAAAAAGCGCTCATAGAATCATGGTTCCCACTCTGGTTCCTCCACACAGATCCTTTCCTTTACACCTGCTCCATAGCAGGGGAAAACCCCCATGGAGTAGTGCACCAACCCCCTTACCTGGCAGTCCCGCTGGCAACAGGGGTAACTTGAGTACCCTGGGGTGCCTAATTTTATATATGTCAATTATTTCTTTAGTCTTACATATATTCGGTAATGTCTGTCCCCTGGTCAGCTTACCTCAGTTAAATAAAAGGTAAATCTTTTTATATTTTTATGAGTTGTCATTTAAACCAGTAATGTATATCAGATTCTAACAACAAGCCCTCCAGCCCTTTTCAGTAACTGATACTACGGTGTGTTATATTTTAAAGTGTAAGTAAATCTTTTGCAACTTTTTAGGGATTATGCCCTTTTTATAGTCCAGAGGAACGTCCCCTTTGCATAGATTGGGAGATTTTCCCATTCTCAAATAAGAAGGGTCAGATTAGGGCAGCTTTACCCCTCATCACCCAGGGCAACCTCGCCCAAGTGGTAGACAAGCGCTGGGTAACAGCGCTCCCTCTGAAGATTCCTTTCCTAGTTTCTAAACATGCCTCCGCTGAACTAGTTCAACGTATTGAGGGGATCTGTGCCAAAATCATCAATAACTGTCTTCCTCATGAATGGGAGAGACTTTAAAAAACTGTTGGCATCAAAATCCTCAGAATTGAAGCCAAAATGTCCAAATTCAATGGGTTTAAGGTCTGACAAACAGAAAACCATTATCTAAGAAAAGTCAACTAGTAATTATTGGCTGGAATTGCAGACAACATTAAGTTATCAAGTTTTACAATCACCGATGTAAAGTTCCCTCAGAATTGTCAGGGATAATCACCAATGAGAAGAAACCCCTAGCTCAAGAATTAGGATTTGCACCCAACACAATTTCTTTGGCTGAAAAAATAACCCATTGAATGGGCACAGCAGTTTAGTCATCCCAAACCTGTTTCCAACCAATTGGGACTGCCCCTATGTGGGGGTGGCCCTGGGAAATTTCCGCTGCTCGTTGGGCCAGATGACATCATGCTAACTAATATAAATGCAGTTGAGCCTCAGTCCAGATGCTCCCTGACAAACTTGTAGTGACTTGGTCTCCCGCCAAATCCTTTGATATCAGTTCTAATTAGAATCATCCTCCCCCTCCCCCAAAAATTCACGGGGTTAGGTCAAATTTTGAGGTCCTGATCCCTGCTTTGACCCACTACCAATCAAACACTATTTAATCAGTTGCTTCACAATGATAAAATTGTTGGTGGTCTATTTTCTTTACTTATTTTTTCAATAAAACCCCTTACCCAATTCTTGTTTATATGCTTGAAGCTAAACTGACCTTCCAGCCTGTATTTCAACAACCCTCAGGGTTTATGGCCATGTTCACCTGGTACTTTGCTAGGTGCCTATACACTATTACAGCTCATGAGCACTCAATGGAGGAATCCATTCCTGTTTCCTTAACTGTCATACCAATAGCAGTGCCACTGGCATTTGGGTTTGCCATTTGGGTGCTTCAGCACTTAAATTTGGCAGGCCAGTTTAAAAATAACTTGCTGTTTACCTGACACTTTTTTCTAGGTTTCTGAATTCATAATTACCACTTACTATTAAGCGCAAACTGGCCTGAGACATTATGATACGCCGCATAAGTAACTTACAACAAACTAGGGCCCTGTCCTGCCAAGATAAAGACCTGTGCATATCATAGAAGAAATATGGGTGGTGAACGTTCCCCATTGTGTAACTCATCTCACGCCACAAAAAACCCTTAAGTCCAAACTCATCACCATCTTTGATCAGACAAGCTTTATCTTCAGAAAATAAGTAGCTCTGTTTTTGTCTATAATAATTACAAACGCAAATCATCAAGTACTAATTTTACTTCCAAACACAAGGCAAAGCTAGAAGCTTCTTCAACTTTAAATTGAACCCAGGGTAACCCTGGTGAAAGAATTATAAAGTGTCATATTTATCTTTTGTGTTTAACACTAAACACAACCTATTAAATATATATCTTACCTTTTACCAAAATTTGGTAAAGGCTAACATTAATATTCTAATTTTAACCCTGAAAAACCTCCAGTTCGCTAAAGTAACAGCTATATGTTTTGCGATATAAAGTAAGGTTTCTAACACAGTTTACGCTATGTTTTCCATTTAATAATTTTAATACATATAATAGTATCAATGTTGAGAACAGCATATATATCCATATCAGTTAATAGAATGTTTGCAAATGCCTAAAACCATTACAGCACTTTTACAGGTAGCTAAGATCAACCCAAGAGATATTGCACCAGCATGACAATGAGACTTTGGCATGTATTTTTATATATTCTAGAAAAAAGAGATGGTGAACTTCTCTTTCCTATTGGCGTAACTTTCCAAGCAAAATTACACGAAATAATAAAACCAAATCCTAATTGCCCATTGTAGTTTCGCTCCAATGTCCTCAGATTCTCCACTGGCTGCTCCAGTGTGGGGCAACGGCGAAACTCCCCCTGCCATTTTCCATCCAGCAGAGAACATGCTCAGACTGGCTCACCCATTCACTCCAAACCCATGGGACAATTCGTTCCTCCCAAGGATCTCGAAGCCCATATTGCTCATACCCAAGCGGTATCTTGCTGCCCCCTGGTGCTCCCCCAGAGCAACATGTGCTACAGCTTAAGGGTCAAATATGGGAAACTATTCCCATACAATGACAAACCATTATTGAAATGGCACAGGTGCTGATGACACCTGCCAGATTTATAGATTTCCGCCCCTACAAGGGGTATTTGACCTTGGCTTCACCTGTGAAGCTGATGCTGCCACTGCAGCAACTGTGCCCCTGGTATTCCAGGGCACCCTTCTCCACACAACTTGGACCCAGCTCCCAGTGGACACCACTTTTGTGGTCCAGTTTGCTGGTTTGCCCACCCACCTCCACCTGAAGTGCTCCACCAGGAGCTGATGGATGGTTTGGCAGCCTATGGCTCCAACCCCATCTTACAATTTGTGGTCCCAAATGGGGCCACATGACTCACTGGGCCTCAGGCATATGCCATGATCATCCCTGAATTTAATAAAATCGCCGTGTCAATTCTCCCTCACACTGTTATTCCTTCAATGACTGACCATCCATTTTGGGCCCACATCAAGGATGGGCGGATGGTCTGTCCATCCTGTTTTGAGTTGGACCACTCAAAATGCAAGTCCCATATCTAGCAGCTTCCAATAGCGCTGATAGTTTGTCCAACGGCCACCAATCTGCCGCCCACCTCATGCCAATTCTAAAATGGGTATGATCCTACCTCCCCCTCCCCCAAAGTTTTATGCTGCAGCTGCACTTGCAGCCACCAATCAGACCCCACCTTGCCCCAGTGCCACGCATGATTCCTCAAATAAAGCACAGGATTGCACCCCAGTTTGATCTCATGCAACACCCAACAAATCAACCAATCCTCAACCATACAGCGATTCCACAATTCAATGTTGGCAGAACCCATGGGAGTTTTTGGATGAAATTGACGATTCAGGTAATATCATTAGAGAACTATCGCTGCAAATTAAGCAGTTCATTAATGCAGAATGGGATGCCAAATACCCCCTTGACTATATACCCCACAGCAAAATGCCATGTCATTTTGCGGTGATCACCAGCTTGCAGTTGAAGCAGCTGCAACGCCAGATTATTGCCCCCTCGTAAAGCTTTTGCCAAATCAGTGACGATGCTCACAGGAGGAATTCTACCCTTTTATCCCCAAAAGTCTTACTCAAAAGTGTGAAATCACAGTAAACAGTTATACAAAAATGTCAACGATGATTTTCAGAACGTGGCAGTTATAGCACGAAACCCAAAAGCTAAAATTACCCATACCAATATCGCCACGTTCATTAAACTCCCAGATTCCCGCATTAAAGCTGAAAAAGCTTAAACCAAAAATATTGATGCCATTTCTAAGCTGTCAAATTCCATGAAATACCAGTTATTAGCGATATCAAACAACATGCCGCAGATGCCCCAACGCCCTTACTGTCTGCCGTGACATGCACTCTACTATAGAAGCTGATGCCAAAGATGAGCCACCAATCCCCCTCCCCTTCCACCATGGAGGGATAAGCGGTTTCTGCTGCCCACCTGGTCAGTTGTTTTATTTGAAGTGTTTCACTCAATCCGCTCATTTGGGCGTTCTGTTTGAACCAATTAGTCACGTTAGCTTTTAGTTTTAGTTATAGTTTTAGTTTTGGTAATGTCCGTCCCCTGGTCGTCTTAACTTAAATAAATATTAGAAAAAAGAGATGGTAGTGGTAAACATGACTTTGTAAGATCTATCAACATAAGTTTAGTTTTATTCTTCTAAGGTGAAGTTTAGCAGTGCAAATATGTAATTACATAAAAATATTTTCCTTTTTATACATTATATTTTTATACTCCTTACCTTTAGGGAGAGGTAGCAGTTTCTATATTAATTCCCTGTTGCATATGTGGCGATCAAATTTTTTGGGGTGCAAATGCCTAAATTACACATTATGATGCTCACTACAGGGGGCCATCAATAACAACATCCACAGACCTTCAGTTCATCAATACCATGATGGGAACTCAATATAATATTGACCCCATCAGCAATCCCTGAATTGTCCTTGTGGAAATTGGGTCTAAGTATGTAGAGAACCCAAGGATGCCTAATACAAAGACACATAATTTTTTACTATAGATGCCTCTTTAGAAAAATCGGATGCACCAACCAGACTAAAACTTAAGACTTGCCCAGAACTCAACTCATCTTAGTATGATATATTATTTACTTTACAACCTAATAAATCAAGATGATCATAAAAAGGATTATCAGAGGCTAGCGCCTGCATGATGAAAAAACAGCAGAATATAACATGTGAACACTTTACTATTTAAACAACCAGTAACAATGCAGAGATACTAAAATGTCCTATGAAAATGCAATGCGATTGACCATTACTAGAAGACTAAGATCTGTAAATAACATTTTATAGTATCTCTCTCCCTATGTTAACCTCCCATCCGCCAGCTACTCCATGTGATGTATCACCACAACATTAAGATTAGAGACTTAATGGCCTTTTCATAGACAAAATGGGAAAATCAACTTCTCCTCAACCAACTTGACCGCGCCTTTTTGGAAGGCAAAAAGTAGTTCTTTTTGTGTATGGGCGTGCTCTAGAGGAGCACAAACGCCTAGATACCGCATGCAACAACTGGATAAAGAAATATACAAAGCCATAGGCGACCATTTAAGTTGAAGAGGCCTCAACCTGAATTGGTCTGTGACATCAACACCCATAGACATATCATAAAATTCTCATGCAAGAAGTCTCTACTGGAACACTAGTACTAACAAAGCTGTTGAGCTCTTCAACAACTGAGTTTAATATGTTGATCTCCAATTTAAAAAACATAAGACTTATCAGCAGACAAACACAACCAACTTTTGTGGAGACTTTGAGACTTATTCATGCAGGTACAACAACTAAAGGATCTGTAAGGCCTCAGAGTATCACCAACTTGATGACTGATTGTATCTGTTAAGAAGTAATACAGGCTAGAATACTGAAAGGCCCATATCCACCCCCTTTTAAAAAACCGTGTAATACTGCGCAATGAAAAGCTAACTCTCTGTAATTTATGACTCAAAAAACATATTTTACCATAAGTTACATATCTTTAATAACCATCTAGATGACATAATTACTAAACTTCAGAATATAGAGTATCAGAATATTGACTTCGCCATGCAGTGAATTACTTCCTATTATGGTTAGGCGATTTCAAAAATGAGCTAGACACCAGAGAAAAACCTCAGGTATGACAACATAAAGATTAACAAACTGCAGAGAATTTAAAGGGTGTCAGTCCACTGTATGCATGACAAATAATCAGCACATATAGATAAGCTTTAAGCAATTCAAGTTGATGCTAAAAATGAATTTTATTCTAGCAATGGAACCAACTCCTGTGATAGCTCCAAAGCAATATTTCTCCTTCAGAGGCTTTCTTGGGATTTTTCTATATATACTGAAATATCCGCGCACTTGGCGCTACCTGCATGTAAGACTACCAACTACATGGGCGCCTCTATTCGCCCCACTGAACCTCAATCTCTAAATCAACTTTCTATATCTAGAGATATACCCATTTGTGTCAAAAATACATATCCAAGAAGTTGAGTACATACCCGTTGACAACATCCCTTTCACAATAAAAATGAGGAGATGCACATGTTTTTCAGAGTTTTAATTTTGCAATTAAAAGAGAGTCAGACTGTTGCAAAAAAGTTATTTACTCCACCAATGACAATTAACGCTCTAACTAGGTCAATTGTACCTGGAAAATAGATCGGTATTTTACCAGGAGGTTAGATGGAAAGTGTTGAAGCTCTTAGAGGTAGCTAAGAAGATGTACCAATGTAAGGCCAACTTACTCACCATTGGCTTTAAATGCAATGAGAACATCACATAATTTTACAACCATTTTACTCAGGAGGCCCACGTGTTAGAGGTGCTGGGTTCTATTGGAAGACAACTTGGCTATGGTTATATCTTCTATGAAACCAAGAAAGAGATCTTTTTATTGAAATGGCATCTGTCCACAAGGGACGCTGATCTTACTAATATCCAAAACTTCTTACGCTAGCCCACTACCTCCTACTGAACCCCAAAATTAGAACAAAAGCCTAATATCCTCACAAACGCTCCAGGCCTTTCTCAAAGAGGTGCAAATATTCCATCCATAGATCTCATATCTGAGAATGTAGTTAACGCTTTACACGCATTATTTACTTCAAAACCTTTCAAAACTGTCTTCAAAAGCTACATTAAACAATTTAATGCCCCAAGAAGCAGAGAGCATGTGGTAAAGCTGGCCATTGGGATCTTGGAAAAACTCGAGTGGATAAAGAGGGACTCTCTACTTCTGTTAAACCATCCATTAATGTCCCTCCTGCATAAAACAAACTCTTTTACAATAATTAAATAAACCAGTAGATTATGTATTGTACCAGCTGACTGTCATAGCTATATATGCCATAACCACCTGTGCACAAGAAAATATAGTCGTGGCAAAAAAGTCTATCAAAAAAATAGAAGACTTAAAACTCCAGTTAATACTCAAACATTGCTCTTCAGATGAACTCAGCCCCTCCACCTATTCACTGTTCTTTTAGATTAGACATAGCCTTTCTGGTAGAAGTGTTTTCTTGAGACTACCCTGTTACATTTTTTCATTTTGCTACATTCAGGACTCAACAAGTGCCAGGATAGAATGAATGAAGACTTTTAGCCCTTACTCTTTCACCTTCATCAACGCATCTTTCACTACAGGTCCACATGCCTCCCCAATCCAGAAGATCATCAACTTCACCCTGAAAAATTAACCCCTCTTGTTGGGCACCAATGTTTCTCTTCCCCTTCCTGGGCGTGCTGCCCCTTTCTCTCTACCCTTATGGTTATTCCCCACTTTTCCATCGCTGGCTCCACTGACTTTGCAAATTTTCTGCAGGGTATTCTGTAGATCCAGGTTGGGAGTTGGTAGCGCCAACCACTCTTAGGTGCATTAAACCAGCACCTAACATTAGGGACCTTTTAACACACTCAAAATGTCAAGTGTCACTGCAAAACATAAAACGCAGATACAAGTAGGTAAAGGAAGAAAATATAATGGAATAAAAAGCCAATCATTAAGTAAAATGGCCAAGACATTAATATTGTGATCCTACTGGTGTATAATTATCACAAAATTATAATGGGGAATAGGGGTGTTGAGGTTATGATTTGCTTGATTCTGCATTAGTGGCCATTGTTTATGAAAGGATATATCATATGGCATTCATCAACCTATGATTAATCAATTAATATTCATTAAAATAATATTTATATAACACTGGAGAGGTTTAAAAATAAATGTGAATTAACTTAGCCCTAAATGGAATGTTCTTTGCTCACTGATTACCTCCTAACTTGAATAGAGTATTTGAAGATTGGTAATCAGATATCTTGAAGATTTATTTCTTTTCTGGTCTTATCAAATTAGCAATAGTTTGGTTTTTAAAAAGGTAATTCAATTAATAAAATTATCATTTAGTAAATTATTATCAATAAAACAATCCACTCTTCACTAGATTAGTGTCCCAGCTAGTAAAATATAAATTCAACAACATTAGACTAATTATATTGAATCTGCTCTTCATACAACCTCTCGCCCTTGTACTTCAAAAATCCTACAAAATTAAAGTATTTGAGACTATATTCGCGTGTGTTATAAATCTAAATTATGACTAAACCTGATTTAATTCTGAGTTTAATTCCTTGATTTGACTGAACTCAAATAGGAATGGAATTCCAACATAAACTCAAAATGGAGTCATACTTAAGTGCTTCATGAGCCGCAAAGGTTCTTTATACTTTCATGTAATGTACAACTTAAGAAACTTTACTCTAAGTGCATTTATTGTTATATTTTTATGGAAAAGATAAAAATTTAGGTGATAAATGCAACTGGGGCCCCAAGTTGTTATCGTTTCCACCAAAATGGTGGCCAGGTTGCCCCTAGAGCTGAATGTCAAACATAAGGAACTTTATGGCATTGCCAGCACAGATTTTACTATACCCAAGGATGTATATAGCTCCTAAATTCTATGATTTAGTTCAATTATCATTATGGTACCAGCAATTTTGTTCCCAAATTAACAATATAACCTACTTTTCCACTTGACTTCAATTCCAAGTAACTTTTGAAACAATTCAATTTTCCACCGCTCCCCCAATTCCAAATTTATGTCCTCAGATCCACCACCTGCTGCCCCAGTATGGGGCAGCGGTGCTCCACCCACTGTTGTTTACCGCCCAGCAAGCAAATGCATTCAGACTACTCATCAGTCAACCAAATACACCTGGCCACTATGTCCCTCCAAGGGACCTAGCATTGCAGCTCACACAAATCCACCCAACATTTACCCCCTATATCTACCCTGATCATATATCCGCTTATGCCTCTATGTCAAGTATGGATGTCTCTTTCCATTTGCAACAAAGTAATAATTGTTCTAGCAACGGCCACCTTTACACCAGCAGGGTATATCAACACCCAACCTTATATGGGCTACTTCAAGATTGGATTCCCTACTGAAGAGGCTGCAGACGCTGCAGCAGCAACGCCCTTATTTTATAAAAACACCCATTACCACCACCTGTACATGCCTCCTCAATGATACCACACTTGTGGTGACCTTTTCAAACCTCCCCTCACACCATTCTTCCTCAAACACTATATGAGGAGTTGATGTCTGGGATGTCCACCTATGGCACAGACCGCGTCCTCCAATTTATTGTCCCAAGTGGTGCTGAGACTAGCAGCACCTTGGGCAATGGCCACCATCACCCCTTACCAGCTAAATATGGCCCAGCACATCTCATCACATGCCTATATCTCTACTGCACCTGACCATTTCTTTTGGGCCTGCACCAACAACGGTTGCACATTTTCCCCCTCTGGTATGAATTGACCATATAAAAAGCATGTCAATATAATTCACACCTGAAAACATGGCCAACTCCACCCATGAGGACACACCAACAGCGTTCAAGTGGGGATTTTGGCTGCCATCACCCCACAGGCAATGAGCTTAAATCAGAAGCAAAATTTAGCTTTTCAAGCCCAAGTTGGCCACTGCACACCCATGCCAATCAATCAGGTGCAGGCTTGGACAAATGTTCAATCCAAAAATCTTCCACCTCAAAGCTTACTCAACCACATCCACCTATCACTAAATCAATCCAAGTCAACCAAAATCCCTGAACTTACTAAATGAAGTGACTGAATAAGGCGAAAATGTCCCACCTCTAGCTAAACCAATTGATCTAGAACCTTTTATGAATTCATACTTTCATGCCCCAGTCCCGCCCAAACAATATTTATCAAACCTGATGCTATCCCATACCAAAGCGGCCACCAGCTTGCTGAGGCTATGATGGCCTTGCCTAAAAATTGCCATCTTTGCAAAGCTGTGGCAAAATCCATCGCTGAATTTAAAAAAGGGCTATATATCCCCTTGTTCCCCTCTGATTTTCCTCCTACTGAAAAAGAAAAAACCTACGCCTCCATGAAACTGCTACCATCGCTATCAAATGTGTCATTACTCTAGAAGAATTTTTTCCATCCACACATGTCACCAGAGCAAACATTGAAAAATTAGTTCAGCTTTTTAATGCCCACATCCAAGCAGAACACCATGTTGTCAAACTCATAGATTCCTTTAATCAGGCCTAAATTGATAATATAAACTACTATCTACCTCACCTTGACCATAATCCTGCACATGCCCTAACCCCCTTACTATCAGCGTTAATCAAAATTTTCAATGCTAATCCCAAGGGTAAAGATTTTAATCTGCATGATCCCCCCTCTCCCTCCGCCATGATGGGATAAGCAACTCGCCACTGTGCATCCTGATAGGTTTTTTTTCTTTATATTTGTGTTTCCTGTTGATTGTTTAGGGCAGTCAGTTCATGTTTTTAATTGGTTTAATTTTTGGAGTTTCTGTTTCAGTAATGTCCATCCCCTGGTCAACTTGCTTAGTTAAATAAAAGCACTATAATCTACTGATCAGAGCATCGTTTAGAGACATTTTGGGGCCATTGTCAAAAATCCAGAGGAAACACAAAATTCTCAGACAAAAAGATTCCAGTTTATTTCATTTCACAAAGATTACTAAAAAAATTAGTTGCATCAAAATCATGTACCTATGATTATCAAGAGGGTGTGATTTCTGTACAATTTTGCCAAATAAAAGAAAAGGACAAGGGTTCTACCTAACAAAATCCACATATATTAAGGTCTTCCCTCACGCTTGAGCTTCATCATCAAATTACTGTTCAATCAATGAGTAATTAGTTACAAAATGAACACTGACATACTGTAATGATTATATAATTGAGTACTTTCTTTAATAAGCACTCACAATTGAGGTCTCCTTGTTAGGTAATTTGCATTCCAAGGAAAGACCTGGCTTATATTGTAAATGCTTGAGCAACCACCACAGAAGCTAAGGTCACATGGCATATCCATTATGATATTATGAGAAAAGGGTAAATATTTAGTCTGAGTAGGGAGTGAGATTAAGCGTGGAAGGGTGTTTTATACATAATCCCTAATTTTTTGATCTTGTCCAAATTCTACACAACAGAGACCAAACTGAATAAAATGAGGTTTAGATCTACAATTAACACAAAAATCACGGAGTGCTTTCCTTCCATAGGCTTTACTAAGTGAGGGGTGAAATGTGAACTTTTTTAAAGGTATTATTAAAAATAGGAATAAATGACTTTTAGAAATTGTCTCTTTAATACTTAAATGAATTTTAAATTTATTGCGGGGAAGGCTGACCATGGGACGGACACTTCCAAATATGACTCAGACGAGACAAAACATAGTACCAGGGGAGGCACCCCAGAGAAGCGATGCTATCTCTTGTTGCCAGCGGAAACGCCACTTATGGGGAGGGGGAGGGAACGTGTGAAGGGGCCGTAGCCACTATTGAGCACGTGTGGAGGAAGGGGTCTGATTTGATGAACCAGACTGGGAACCAGGAGGAGACCACCTGTCGGCGACGCGGTGGGAGATATCCAAACATCCACGCTTGAAAGTGGTCCACCAAATGAGACCGGAATCTGTGGACAGCTTCAGGGAGGGTGGGGATGGATCCAGCGATGGCTTCCAAGACAATCGTGTGGATAGTCCACATGGCGATTGCAACCACCAGAGCACGGAGGGAGGGTGGGAGGGGGAGGCCATTGATGAAGCAAACATATCTCTTGACAGACTGAAGGGATGCGTTTGATCCTAGCCTAGCAGACGTTGGACTTCGCGCCATATCACTTTAGAGGTGGGGCACTTCTCCAGGCGGTGGAACAGCGTTCCATACTGGCCACACACGACGCAGGATGAGTGTAAAGCGTTAGAGCGCTCAGCTGTATGATACACCTGCCTCAGGCAGCGCCACACATGGGAGCGGACTTGAGGCTGCAACAGAGGATGGTGTGCGTATTTCCAAATAGTCTTTTGAGTTTCAATGGAATAAAGGATGTCCATCATGTCCAGGTAGTCCACCCTGGATAGGACTTGGGGTCGAATGGGGATCACGCCATCATGGATGGGTAGCCCCTGTACCTCTTGTGTGAACTGAGGAGAGGGGTGGCCTCTTCGGATTGTATGTCCACTAATATGAATTCTCCACTCTGCGCTTCGCATGAAGAGTAGGATTCGTTTGTAGTGGGTTTTAGTCCCGTGTTGACCTGTGGCCAATGTGTGTGATGCGAGGTATTTCATCAGGGAGTGGGGGTTTGATGGATTGTTGAGGCCCAAGGCTCAGGAGAAGTTGGAGCGGGCCGCGCGGGACCAGTGTTGGGATGGGAGTGTAGGAGCGGTGACGGCCGCGATCCAGGTGCCCAGGATCTTGGCGGCATGGGCTTTGAAGTCAAGCAGGCCCATGCCACCTTGATGATGAGGGCCAAACATGACCTCTAGCCGTACTGGTGGAGGGTGGCCTGACCAAAGCCATCCTTGCAGCAAAGCATACAGGGATTTGAAGAAGCTTGGGGAGAAGGGGATGGCGTGGGCTCCAAACCAGACTTAGGAGAGGAGCATAAAGTTGGCTAAAACCACCCTGCCAGTAAGGGAAGTAGGGTGGGCTCTGAGAGAGGCGATTCGCTTCGTCACGTTGTCCAGTATACGGTACTCCATTACTGCTGACGCGTATCTGCCTGCCTCCATCCACACGCCCAGATGGCGTACCGGTCCTATGGTAGGACGTGGCACAAGGGGAGCACCAGTGGAGCGGTGTGTGTTGAGTTAGTAAGGCATGGACGTGGGCGAGCAGATGGGCTGGGTTGGGAACTACTTGCTGGGGCCCAGCAGTTCTGAAACTGACTAAGGAGGATGATTTCGGTTTTGGAGGCGTTCAGTGCCGCGTTGCTTACCCGGGAATATTCCTGGATGAGGGCTTCAAGCGCGCGTGCATCTTTGTTATTAGACACCCCCACTACGCAATCATCTGCAAATGTCATCATCTTGACTGGGGTTTGGCCTGACACATGGACCCCAGTGAGGTGGGCATTCACATTTCACAGTAGTGGGTCAAGGCTGAAGTTGTATAAGAGTAGCTAAGGGGGTCCCCTTGTCGCAGGCCTCTTTGAGGGCGGACTACTTCCGTTAGGAAGCCTGGGCCACACACTGCCATTGTTGCAGATTCTGTGAGCAGCATCACCCAGTTTATGAAGCGGGGGTAGGCGGAATTGATGGAGGCAGGCCCTAAGGTATTCCCAGTTTACTCTATCATAGGCCTTTTGTTGGTCCAAAAATACAAGTGCCCCAGAGGCTGTGGACTGACACACATTAGCCACTGAGTGCACATTATCCCAAATCAACCTTCTGGGGATGAAACCGAATTGTTCTGGGGAGATGGTGGCAGATGCTACAGTCCCTAAACGGCTAGCCATGATTTTTGGTTAAAATTTTGGTTTCTGTGTTTGTTAGAGAAATGGGGCGCCAGTTGGCTAAGTCAAGCTTATCCCCTTTCTTGAAGAGTGTGACAGTAAAGGCCTCATGTCCTCCTGGTAGGAGGCGCATTTCCAACAGGCTTTGGTTGAGTGAGGCTAGCAACAATGGGGATATATATTTGAAATATTTTTTGTAGAACTCATATGGAATGCCATCTGGGCCTGGGCATTTTCAGTTTGGCGCACCGCGAATGGCTGTCTATAATTCGTTTGGAGTAATTAAATTCATTATTTCTGGGTATCAGAAAATGGTGTGGATATGAGCTCGGTCAAGAAATTCTGCCATTTCAGCAAGCTGAATTATTTTGGCTCAGTATAACTCAGAGTAATATCTTTGCATTTCGATTGCCACTTCAGCTGGTGTGTCCACAATGGAATTATCCAATCTTTGCACCTGTGTGCAGGCCACGCTCTGGCGTGGTGCAAAAATTTTTTTGAAGAAGTATGCGGTGCACTTGTCACCTTTAGTGATGCGTGTGGCCCTGTATTGGACACAAACCCGATGTTTGTGTTGTCTTTCGAGTGCGTTGAGGTGGGTGGCTGCCTCCGCCCACTTCCAGCCCCATGCAGGGCTATATCCTGTGGCTGGAATGTTGGACTCCAAGTGGGCCAATTCTGCCAGCGCTCGCGATATAACCACCAATGTGGCTCGTAAGCATCTGGAGGAGAGATGGCGATAGTGGTGGATGGTGTCTTCTTTGAAAGTTGCCCATGTGGAAATGGGGTCCATGCAAAATGGTGCAACAAACGATTTCGCCAAAGTTGCCTCTTCCACCCATGTGGAAAATCCTGGCGACGCGAGCTTGGGGGGCAGATTTTGCACCAATGTGGGGCCTTTGCAACTGTGACGGGTAAGTGGTATGTTATTGAGACCAGTTGGTGGTCAGAGAATTCCATTTTTGTTGTTTTGAAGTGGGAGATGTGGGGTTGGAATTTCGCTGGCGCTAGAATAAGGTCGATGCGGGTCATGGACCTTAATTGGCTGTTATGGACGTGGGGATGCATCATGTTTTTGAGCAGTGGGGCATGTCACGGTAGTGCATCCCTTAACCCAAGGGTGGCTTATAGAATGCGTAGTTCTACGTGACCCTGTGGGGCGTGGTGTGAGGGCAGCCACCGGTCCATTGGTGAGGTTAGCCAACAGTTCATGTCACCAACTAGGAAAGAATTGGGGGGTAGCGGGAGGGATTTGACCGACGAGAAAAATTCCCAATGCTCATGTGCACCGTTTGGGGCATAAATGTTGACTATTGTGTGTGCAACATCAGCCCATGAGAAGGTGACAATGAGCACTCAGCTATTTAGGAATGTTTTTGAAGATATAAATTTGAAAAAATTGTTTTCTGAATTAGCACCCCACAGTGCTTTGACCAAAAGGATAGGGATGGTAGGAGCTTTGTTTTCCAAGCTTCCTCGGAACCTCGTGGACAGTGGGACTCCTGGATGGCCAGGATATCCACGGGTAAATTGTTTTGTAAAAAACTCAGTTTCCTAGCCTGGGATGGGGAGGCCTTGAGTCTGGTGATATTCAGTGTCCCTAGAGTGAAGGTTTCCCCCATTGCACCTTAGGTGCGAGGGGGTGGGCCCCCAGGCCCACCAGCCTCTTCCAGGTCCCCATGGGCTTTCACAGCAGCACGGGTGTTAGCAGCAACGCTATCAGGGTTTTTGTTAATTTTTTGCGGAAAGAGTTGCATTGGCTTTGGCCTTCGCTTTTTGTTTTCCTGACGTCGGACGAATTTTTTGCGGTGCGGATAAGTTCGGTGCACCATCGAGTGGGGCAAAAAAAGATTTTTGGTTGGGATTGGTCCCAAATCAGTTTCGACTGAGGCTTGGGTGTATTGATTGGGTGAGATCAAATCTCCCATCAGATCCTCAGATTGAGTGGACCGTTCGGCATGGGCCTCCCAATTTGATTGGGTAATAGATTCCCAAGTTGCTTCCGCCGCAAAGGTCTCCATGTCCTCCTGGCGTTATGAGTGTGGGATGGTGGTGTTGGCCTTGGCCATTTCCTTGGCCGTGGCCCTATGGGCCTGCTTGGCCTTCTTCCGCTCCTGCGGGGAGATGGGCTTTAACAATAGGTAGCAGCCTTGTGCTCCCCATGGGAAAGCCTCCTTGGTGCTTGCAGTTGGTTCATAATGCGCCTCTCCGCTGGTCATGGCCGCTGAGGGGTGCTCTTGGAATGTGACGCCCTCTTTGATGGGGCATGCGTGCGCCTTATGACCAAATGCGTCACAGTGGATGCAAATGGGGGGCGCGCTGTCCACAGTTACCTGGAATGGGTGGGTGGTATGCCCTGCAATGTCAATAAAGGTGGAGTGCGGGATCTGGATTAGGTCCTTTGCAATCTCCTCAGTTGGGGTCAGAACTGCGATGGCTTTGCCAGTGCACAGGTGTGGCATCAGCGTGAAACGTTGCATTTCGAAAGATTGTATTTCGCCATATATGGCGAGACCATCTTTCAGGTGTTGCTCCAAAATGCCACGTTTTATCATAGTAGGCAAAAAGTCAAACGTGAGGAAAATTTGGTTTGATTTTGTCCATCTGGTTCATTTAGTTTTGACAACCCATTGCCCTTCAGGGAGGTCAACCACTATGCACACCACTGCAGCCTCGTCTACTGCTATTTTGCTTTTGAAACCTAGGTCCAGCCAACCGCGCAACATGGAGTGAGGTGCAACGTACACCGCGGTTGGGAAAATTTTGTGTACATCTTCACAAAATTTTTCCCATAGGGCCGTTTTTTGGATGTCCGGATACACACAGTCTCCAAATTCCACCAACAAAAGTGGCTGGGAATGTGGCGTGTTGATGTACTGGTTGCATCATGCTTGCCACGTGAGTATCTCTGGGTAAATTGTGACCGCCAGTTTTTTTAGATTTTTTTCTATTCCACTGGATTCTCCGGGGCGTTTTTGAACATTAGAGGCTGCGGGCCTTCCGCCTGCTCCTCTTGCCTTGCTTGCCCAACTGCTCCCAGACATGGGCGCAGACTAATCCCCTCTATGAGATTATCAAACTAGATTTAGTCTTGAATTGAATAGGTTGCAAAAGTGTATGCAACGAGAAAGAAAAGTCAAGACTTTGATTTATTAAAGTAAACCTTTTTATATACATCACCTAGGTCATTAGGACTCTGGCCTCTATCTAAAGACGAGTGGTCTAACACCCCCTCTATCCTGACACTTCTGAAGATTTTCTGACTTTCAAATGTCCAAATTTGAAGCTTTGATTCAATAATGGATGGATGTCAGGTTTAATCCCCCATTTTCGCCCCTTTTGGTTCAACTTTTTGTTCATATTTCATCTTCTAGATGTGTTTCCACATTCTGATTGACTTCTGGTTGGACTACCATTTGGGTACAGGGAAAGGGGACTGTGGGGTGATCTTCTGATTTTTCTAACATTAAAACAAAGTTGCTTTTTTTTTAAAATAAATCTTGCAGATTTGGGCACTAAGATATTTTTAAATAGGGTGGAAAGTGAGGGAGAGGTATGTGGCAAACAGGGAGGAGCAGCGACCACACATCACTCATCTAGGGTATGCCCTAGGTCAGATATCTGGGTGAGATGAAGGGGCCTTGGGATTTGGCCCCTTTTGGTTATAAAGGGGTGCACACCCCTTTCCAGTTTAATGGATGGTCCCTGAGGCCTTACAGTGGGGGGACAATGGGAAGTTGGAACTATCCTGTGAGCATCGCCACTGACTTGGCAACAGATTTGCATATGGTTGACAATCTGGCTTGGCCTTTGCTTTAACAGCAAGCTGGTGGCTGCCACAGAAAGGTTTGGCATTTGGCTGGGGACATATAAATGAGGGGGGAACTTAGCGTCATGTTCTTAATTGAAGAACTGCTTGAGTGGGAGATTAGTTTTATCAATAAATTTACTGGATTCATCAATTTCAGCAAATAAATCCTAAGGGTTCTGGTTGAACCAAATTGGGGATTTTTCAAATGAGTGAGGATTGGTTGGTAGATTGGGGGAAGGATGGGATCAAACTGAAAGCCAAGCTGGTTTATTAATATAGGGAGCATATGTGGCACTGGGACAATGAGTAGTTTGAATTGTTGCTTCAGGCGTGGCTGCAGCAGTAGGCTTATGGGTATGGGGGTAGAATTGTACCCCAAACTGAAAAAGTGCAGGGTGGGCATTGGTTTGAAGGCTGACATACAAAAAACAGAGATGGTGGAATCAACAAGGGAGGGGCCTTTCATTTTAAATGATCCAACTCAAATCAGGATGGACAGCTAGTCCTCCCGTCCTAGGTGTAGATTCAGAATAGATGGTGGAGTTAAAAGAGATGATGCCATGAGGGGAATTGTCAAAGAAATTTTACTTAAATCAGGGCTGATTGTGGAAAACACCTGGGGCCAGTAAGGCGTGTCACCCCATTTAAGACCACAAATTGCAAGATGGGGTCAGAGCCATAGGCTGCTAAGCCTTACATTAGCTCCTGATGGAGAACCGCGGGGAGAAGGTGGGTTAGCAAACCAGCAAACTGGACCAACAAAGTTGTATGCGTTGGGAGCCAGGTCCAAGTGGTGTGGAGAGGGTACCCCAGAAAAGCAGGTGCAAGTTGCTGCAGTTGCGGTGTCAGCTTCACAGGTGAACTGAGATCAAAATACCACTATAGGGCTGTAAATCAATAAAAATGGTGGTTTGTATCACCCCCTGAACTATTTTGATATTGCTGTGTCACTGTAAGGGAAAGGTTCTTTAAAATTGACCCTAAGGTCATGTACATAATGCTCTGGGGAGCATCAGGGGGCAATGAGGCACCACCTGGGTAAAAGTGAGGTGGGCGTCAATATACTTGAGAAATGGAAAATTGTCTCAGGGATTTGGTAGGACTGAATGAACCATTATGGGCAAATCTTCCTGCTGGATGGAAAAAGCTGGGATAGTTTTGCCACTTCTCCACACTAGAGCAGCCTGCGAAAAATCTAAGTACATTAGGAAGAAATGGTGGCAGGCATTCAATGTTTACTTTTACTTTTTAATAAATTACTCAGAAGCTATACAGAGCAGAAAGAAAAGCTTTCCAGACTTTAAGCTTAATTACTATAATATCAATATAGTACATTCTGAAAAATAAGCATCAACCATATTTATTGTAATGGCATCCCAAATTTCCGCTTGATCTAAATAAGTTCAATTTCACATGTATAGCTTAGGGCTGGAATCTTTCAAACACTTGAGGGGTATAGTCCCTTGGACTCCGTATAATTTGGGACTATAACCTGAGAACACATGAAGCTCTTGTTTTTTGTAACAGTTATACATAAGGCTTCACTACAGCTTCCAAGGCCAACTCTCTCTTGCTTTCTTTTGGTAAGGGGTTGTTAACTGTTACCATATCATCCTCTATACTCTGTTGAACCACTAAAGATAGGTTAGACATGTCAGACATCTGCTTCATGGAATGTAGTTCTAAGGATTTTTTCTTACCAAGAATTTTTGTAGAGGCGGTGGAAGTAGATAATCCCATTTTACTCAACCTGACTTTTCCAAGTCCCCTTCATTCATGGGGCTCACCAAATGATCCTTGGGTCTAGCACCCATGTTAGGGTAATGATTTGCTTAATGCCCAGATTTTTTAAAGTTAACAAGTAATCTTTTACCTATCAGGCCTATTGGAATGAGGGTCATAAGGTTGAGTTTATACTTTCTTCATGGAGATGGCCCTAGGTTGTGGGTCACAAGGCTCCTAATTGCTTTTATTAGTGCCTCAAAAGTGGCGTCACATTGGTGGGAGTAGTTCATTTTATTTATTCAAGGCAATCCAACCAGGAATTGACATTACCAAAAGGGAGAAAGAAATAAAGCATCAACATGAAACCTGATCAAAGCCAACTCTATCAAAGAAAAGTTCCACCTCTGGATCAGGACCCAAATTTTTCTGGTTACATCATGGGTGAGGTTTTTGTGTTTTAAAACCTACTAAATGCAATAGCTTCCTTCAACTGGCACCCCATTTGATGTGCGAAGGGTGGGAATTGAACCTGCAACCTTCAGGTTAGTAGCTGTACGTCCTAACGGCTCACCTTCCAATCCCAAGCTAATTCATTATATTTGTAATATCATTCTCCTCAATTAAAAATAGTCTCAAATACCTATACAATTCCTTGTAGGGATCAAAGACATTGTGAGGAGTGATCTGGGATCTAAAAGCCTTTATTACATTAGCTTCAGATAACATCTACATCTCTTACAAAAGCTCTTGTAAAAAACTTTTACAGATTCATTTTTGTTAAAGTTGATATTAAGGGAATTTCGTCTTCTTAGTTGCATCCTTTCTGTACCACCAAACTCCTAGATAAGAAGGTCCTTGGTGTTAATGTAGGACATGATGGCCTTCTTTGGTTTCAGCATAATTAACTTCTTAATTTTGGAGTCCAGAAATTTCATAACTGCTACCACTTAACGTTTTTGGATGCTCTGCCCATACTAATCTCAGAAAATCAAGATAATTGTGTATATTCACATTCTTATTAAACTTTGAGTAATTACCAAGGCTAACCTGAAATGAGTTCCATGTCTGAAGGGCCAAGGGCCTTTGTTGTCTCTAACTGACTTTATTAGTTACTAAGATGAGGAATAGGAGTAAAACAGCTTTGAGCCGCCTTGGCGTCAGGATATGTGGAAGATCCTTCATCCTGAATGGATGTAAGAATGGCAGGCAAGTTACAACTAACTAGTGCCTCAACGCCTTCAACATCAGGTTCTGTTGGAAGGGGTTCCAGAGCAACCTGACCCTGTTGGCACTTAAAAGAACTCTACAGATTTCCTTCTTAGACTGGGCCATCATCTCATAAAAATTTAGCATTCCACATGAAACGTGTTTTAATATTAGCAATATTTTGAATAACAGCCAGAAAGTCTGTATTAAAAACAATTCTTTGACTCACTAGGGACCTTACTTTTTGTGACTGAGGTTTAAGGTCCAGACATAAAGAAAAGAGTTCTGATACAAATCAGTGTTGGAGTGAACAGCTCTATCCATATTTTTATAAAGGCCATCAAGGCGGCGGTAATGGTTTTCATATCATTGAATAAATGCTTTCACTGGGCAATCATATCCAATTAAAATTTTGGACATTTGTCTAGTGTGAGAGTTCAGAACTTTTCTTATTTGACTAACATCATTAGAAGAATTTGCTGAGCTGTGAGGCTGTCAGCTTCAGCTATAAAAGGTTTTATCCTTTTACTAGAAGATGGGTAAAGAGGGTTTACATGATCCATATTTTTTATGAAATGGTATACAGGGAAATAATATGTATCCTTATAGTGAGCACCAAATGTTGATATTAGCACTAGAACGTCATATTTTAAATGCACAGATATTACTACAAAAAACAACCAGGTACTGTTTAAAGACATTAATTTGGGTAACAAAAAGATAAAAGGATATTTTGTATCAGTAATAAAGGCTTTATTTAGCAAAACAGATAAGCACAACGTAGTATCTACTACTTCCGGTGGCTAACAGGCTCACTAAAAGTACTCTTCAGGGCATGCTAGTCATAACTTCCTTAGGAAAAATTCCCCTACAGATGTCAATCCTCCTCAGATATCCTCGTGTCATGTCTAAAAATCCTGTTGATGAAGTTTCTGACTGCTATGAAACATTTAGGACAAAAACTAGGGCAAAAGATCCAATTTAGGAAAGAAAAGAAAATGCTTAGGCCTGGGTCATTCCCATAAAAAGCAATATGCTATTTGCCATTGAGATATCAGCGGATGGTGATACTTATAATAGGACCCTATTACTGATTATTTTATGCCAGTGCGTGACAAAAGAGGATTTTAAGAGGGAAAGAATAATAAAAAGGGCGATAGGGACACTGAGGCCATGGCAATAGTAATTAATAGATTGAGGGAATGGAGGCTGCACTAGCGAGTATTAGGGATTTGATTGACCTTTATAAATGCTAAGGAGCAAAGAACCTTGCAGATTTACTATTAGTAAGTCAATATGACTTTAGCAACTACATATAAAGTTGGGGCTCATATGGCAAAGTAGTTTATAATAGTTTTATAAGCCCTTTATCAAAATATTATTAAACATATAAATAAATTATTAATATAATATCTGATGGTTGTTCAAATTAATTACAACACATATGTCCAGCAATTCTTTTCTAAAAATGATTCCTAATTTGCCACATCTTTCCACCAGGTTTTCAAGAACTATTAAGATAACCTTTTATTAATTCAAGAAACTATAATTAAACCTAGTACAATACTAATTTCTCACAAAGATTTTTTACTTTCAAAGCTTATAACTTATAAAGTGAGAATCACATCAGGAGAAGAGCTCCTAATTTTACTAAATATCATTCAGCTAAAAAATGAACTGAAGCTCAACTTCTCATACTAAGTGCTTCATAAATGCCTTTAGCGCTATTGATGGTGAAATATGAGGATTAGATCCTTTTTAGTGGATTATAGGAATTTTATAGCCATGACTAAATTTTAAATCTAACTATTTAATCATTTGTCACTTTAGATCTTCTTAAATATAAAAATATAAAAATATTTTAATATTTTATTTGCTTTTATCACACACTAATTCTCATATTATAGGATTTTAAACTTATGGTTCACTACCCATACTATTTATGTATAAATAATTCAAATTATTACTTATTATACACAAGTTTAGAGAAAACGTTTGCTGTTTTTCCCCATTATTGACTAAAAATAAGTCTCTGTAAATAACATAAGTTATTTAATGATAGATATAGTACTAAACCTAATTATGTTATTTTGCGCATGAGCCCACTATCAACATTCATTGTAAAGTATTTTTTAGAAAAAATCATATATAAAGTGCAATAAATACAATAATAAAGAAGTATCATAAATACAATCAGTGGAGATTAGGCAATTTTATTTATAAAATAATAAAAAGCTAAAATATCTACAATAGATATATTTTAGATATGTTTTATATGATAAATAATAATAAAAGCCAGGATTAGATATTATTTTCACTCAAAAACACTTTTGAGAAACTTTAATTAGATAATAAATGTATACCATTAAATTGCCAAACCTCAGTTCAAACCTCATGTTTTCAGCTCCACCACCTGTTGCTCCAGTATGGGGCAGTGGCAAAACTCCCCTAGCGTTTTATTCCTTGTTGGAAAACGCGTTTTGACTAGTTTTTCCAGTTCTCCAAATTCCATGTGTCATTTTCCCTCTCAAAGATCTTGCATTACACCTTATGCATGTCCACCCAACTCGCCCACACCTCAATGCTCTCCCATGATCCACAGTTAAATACTTTCTCCGAGTCAACTATGGGCTCTTAGTTCCTTAGTCCAACTAAACAATTATTAAACTGGCAATTTCGCCTTTTCACCTTTAGGCTTTAATGATTCCACCCATATAAAAATCTTGATAAATAAAATTCTCCTCTAAGGAGGACATAAGGTGGCTGCAAAAACCCCTTAATTTTTATAAGAAAATACCCTGTACCCAAACCCATATTCATTTTCTTACCAATACAACACCTGTAATCATGTTTCCAAACCTCCCCTCACAAATTTCGCCACAAAATCTGTGCAAAGAGTTGTATTGGGTTTTTAGCCTATAACATGGATTCCATTCTCCACTTTACTGTTCCTTCCAAAGCAGAGTACCTCACTGCCCCTCACTCAACTGCCACCATCACTCCTCACCATCCCACTATCACTCTCAAGATTCGCCCATGTTCTTTCATTACTTCAACACTGGATCTTTTTCAGTACATATCAGCAATGGACACCAGATCTTCCCCATTTTTTAACTTAGACCATTATAATAAACTTTTTGCCTAACCATCAACCACACCAACACAGATCCTAGCTTCAAAGCTGTGGCAGTGTCTACTGAATGGGGTGTTTTCTGCTACCACTCACTTTTCCCACTTTCTTTGTGGTCCAGCGCAAAAAATCCACCCTCTTTCAACTCTCGAGCCTCATTACCAACCTGAAAATGCATCATCCAAAGGCTAAGATGTGAAAGCCCATTAGATCTCACGCCCTATCCCATTTGCCCACCAAGTCTCAACCATATGCAGATGCCTCAATACAATTCAACTAGAATCTCTGGCACTTATTGGACAAAGTTAGTGGATTGAAGTGATTTCATTAAGCCATTCAAAATTCACCTCAAACAGTTTTTTAACACTGATTATGACTCCCAATTCTCCTTTATTAAATGCCCTAAACAAAAGCTGCACTATTCTAAAACAATATCATTTTGCTGTTGAAGTGGCTACCTAGCCAACTGTTGCCCTCTCCACAAAGATGCAGCCAAGTTTGTTGCAATGCTTGAGGAGGTTTATCTTGACCATAATACCAGATACCCTTACCTGCAGGCAACGTGACCTCCTCATATTTCACAAGAAAACCTACAAATCAATTTTGAAAATCATGGCGATGGCACAAAACCCAAAAACTAAGATTACCCGCAACAGTATTGCCCCCTTGTCAAGCTACCCAAAGCCCATCTCCAAGCTGAGCATGATCTTGAAAATCATATTGGTGCTCTTATTGTGGAAAATCAATTCTACAACAAATTTCTATTTGGTGACATCAAATCTCATACTATTGATGTCCTCAAACCCTTGCCTTTCGCCTTGTCCTACACCTTGCTTTATGAAGAAAAAGCCAACGCAGCACACCCTGATCTCCCTCTCCCCTCCTCCATGGTTGGATAGTGGTTCACCGGAACCTTCCTGGTTAGTGATAGTCCCTTTTTATTTCATGTCCATTTTGCTCACTTTAGAATTTCAGTCCATTTTATTTTACTATATCTTTCTCACTATCAAGCCCTTAGTAATGTATGTCCCCTGGTGATCTTACCTTAAATAAACAAATATAAGTCTGGCCTTAAACTTTGCACAAAAGTGGTATTAGAATATAACTTCTAAGGCTTTCTACCATTAAATGTAGATACTAAACATATCTAACAACGAAAACCAGATTCTTTTTACCTAAAGCAATAATTCACTTCATTTTATGTTTTGATTTTCAGCCTCATATCTCTTGAAAAATGTAAAATCTGAATAATAGATATATACTTTTTATAAAAAATATAGCATAGACCCAAAGAATAAAGTTTTTAATATGTTAAAAGTAGTCATTATAATATGAATTCCCATATTAAACATTCTATATATTGAGAAATTAGAAATTCCCTAACATGAAAAAACCTTCTACAAGCCTTAAAAATGCATAAACTTTCTAAAGAAATCATATACGCATTAAATGTATATAATTCAGTAATATAATTCGAAATTGATATGTAGGAACATTTTCTGCTTTGAGCTTTAACTTGGAAATCGTGTATATAAGAGTGGTAATAAATTGGCATTAAGAAGACTCCTACAACTTTAACGCGTTAAGACATAAATAGGCAATTAGGCTAATATTATTCTTAGAAATAATAATTCACATATTAATAAATAAATGAAAAATTTTGTATATATCTACTTATATGGCTGATAATTTTGCTTTTATATTTTATATGTAAATTGCATAGTTATTGCTTGAGCTTTTGATATGAAAGAATTCACAATAGTATTCAGTTGCATCTATTACAGTATAGCTGAAAAGAGTACTATCTGTTATATGTATCACTTTGTTGCTTTAGTATGTTTTACTAAATTAATTTAGCAAAAAAATTTGAATCATTTAAGTTATCAGCACTTTGGTTTCAAGGTCATCTCTAGAATTAGCAGCTGTGGAATAAACTTTAATAGCTTTCTATATGCCCATCCAATATTAAACATATAGATTTTAGTATAGCCCATTTTCCCCTCACCCTCACTCTCCACCTGTTACCAACCCAAACCATCTATCCACTTGTCTTAACACATCTTGAAACTAAAGCCATGTTTAAATTCAATATATCTCTGATATCTGAGTTAGAAATATATCTTCCCCTTATATACATAAATCTGCCACACTTCTTTGCTTACCTTGCTCTTGTCATACCATTAAATTTTTACCATATACCATTTTATAGATTCATCATAGATATGGTTGCACATATCTAAAAAGCTCACAGACTAGCTTGTATCAATCAACTTAATGATTAGAGTTTAATGAGATTGTCTCTAACTTTACAAGAAAAAACTACTAATAGAGTTTATAGAAAACACAACTTGTACAGTGTCAACTCCTTATAGCTTATTAGTAAACACCATAAACTCTTCAAAAGGAGGTAACCCATGAGGGCAGAAAAAGATAACATTAATAAGCATTTATATAAAATGCCCCTTATTTAAAGAAGATAGAAGGTGTAAGTCTGGGAGAGCGTCCCCTCTGCTTAGACCAGGCAGTGTTCCCATTCCCTAAAAAAGGGTTCAAAAGGGCAGCAGTACCTCTCATCTCACAGGGTGATCTCGCCCATGTGGTAGATGAGCGATGGGTAACTGCTCTCCTAGAAATCCCATCACCTGTCCCCACAATTTCCTCCACTAAATTAGTACAGCGAATTGAGGAAATATGGCCAAAATAATTGAAAGCTGCCACTCTCATGGGTCTAAAGGTTATTTTGAAGTCAATGGCAATAAGCCCTCAAAATCAAAGCCTGAAAGCCTTAAACCCTCAGCAACAAAGCCCAACAGACACACACATTTAATAAATGGTGAATTAAGTGTCAAATCCTCAGTTAAACTCGGCAATAACATTGGGCCATTGGGAAATGTTGTTGCCAATATGAAACTTACCTCAAAACATTGGGGACAAAGCCTGATGTCATGGAACCTGCTGATTAAAGTAAGACTGGGTTTCCAATCTGGGTGTGTAACAACTCAGTGGAAAGCCCTAAATGCCAATGGCATAGCAGTTCTGATAAGTTGTAGGAGGGATCCCCTATGATTCTTGTGAGGAAAAAAATTAAGAATATACCAAAGGCCCCAAAGCAATCCAAATGGCTGCAATGGGGCAACCTTGGGTCTTGCTGGGTAATCTCCCAAGGTTGGAAGAGGCAAGGTGGATAACCAAACCTCCTTGGTTTGCAGTTGGTGACCTTTGGGCTCTTTTTCCAAACCTTCTTCTACTGGTTCATCACAATAAAAATTCTGAAAATCATTAAAATTTCAAAAAATTGAAATGCTAATCAGAATTGCAAATCAAATTAAGTTGAACTGATTCAACTGTTGGGAGGCCTTAGGCTTCATCTTGCGCCTGTTGAGGGGTTTTGCGATGGGTTGAGGGGTTGGGGACTGTTGTAACTTTGGACGAATCTACAAGGATTCATCAGGCTATTCGCACAGGTTGAGCCCTCTAAGCAACAGATGGACAATGTGGAGATCGCCAGTCCTTCAGATGCACTTGAAAATATATTAAAAATAGGAGCAATTGCCCCAACCAGTTCTTTTATTTATTATCTTTTTTTATAAATAAAGCGTCTTTGCTGTCCCATCTCATCTATACTAAAAACCTCCTTCTCTTAATCGCCCATTTTGCTTATATTCATCAGCTTCAGGTGATACTATTTCTCATTGCTTGGGTTATCCTGTTCCACCAATTTCCCTCAAATTTAACTCGTTATTCTTAATCCACTGTCACCCTATTTGTAGGCGATTTTTCAAATTCGTCATATATCAACATCGCCTTATTGCCTTATATAGAGGTGATCCAATAAACTCATTATATCCAATAAGACCTGTGATATTCCAATAAATCCTCATCTCAAGGCACTCAAATATTTGTAACTGATACTATGTTGGCAGATTCCGCCCAGCTGTCCTAAGATTATCGTCCAGTCATATCAAAATCGTGACATTACCCCCTCCTTGACTGGACAATAAGATCCTATTGTTTGACCATCTAGTACTAAAAAAGATCCTATTGTTTGTAAGGTTGAGAAACTTTTATGTGTACTCAGTTAACAATCCGACCACTTGTAGGATCCTTAATAGTATACGCGTTGACTCTAGTCTTCTCTATTACTTCAAATGGGCTGATCCAGATTCTAGCCAGCTTATGCTTCTGCCCAAATCCATGAAGATCGTGAAAGAGAACCATATCACCTTCCTTGAATGGCACCAACCCACTATGGCATACCTGATCAGCGGCCTGATTACTAATATTCTTAGCCAAGCTGAAGGAATATGCTTCAGTTTATAGCTTGATCAGAATTTCATGAGATTAGTCAAATAGCGGTGGGGTTCTAGTCTGCCAGTGTCTTCTATACATGCATAAAGCAGCACCGGAAGAGCCAGGTGTCAGCCATATAGTAATTGGAAGGGGCTCTTCCCCGTGGCGGAATGGTAACTAATGTTATAAGCAAACATGGCGGTGGAAAGAAGAGAGCTCCAATCAGAAGGGCGATTCATTACTAATTTTTGGAGTATGTTCACCAGAGTTCCATTCACTCATTCGACCATTCCATTGGACTTGGGGTGTTATGGGGTCATCAGAACTCCGCGGATTCCCATGAGCTCATTCAGCTTGGGAAGGATGTGCGAGGTAAAGTTGGTGCCATTATCAATGAGAATAAACTGAGGGCAACTGTGCTTCTGAATAATGTATTCCAACACAAATTTTGCCACTGTCACCGCCCCTAGATCTCATATCACCATTGCTTCAACCCACCAGGTCAAGTGGTTGCTAGACACAAGAATGTACTTATAACGGTTGGCTCCTGTTAGCAAGGGCCAACGACATCAATGGAGACTGTATGCCAAGTGAAATGTGGTTTCACTAACTGATATGACGTCGTACAATGAAACGACTTCTCCACTTGGCACTGATGGCAACAGGAAATAGTTTTTGAGCACATCAAAACTCATACTTTCCAAATATTACCATAGGCATAACAACTCCATAGTTCTACACATTCCACCGTGCCTGACTGCCCTGTGAGACCTCATAATGAATCCCAGCCATGCGGAAGGCCACAGGAAATTCACCATAGAATCGCCAATTCGCTTGTACAGTTCTCTATTCCATTGGAAGGTATTCGTGCACAATTTGTTTAACACTTTGATTACTTGGGGCAGTTCGTCATCATATTTTCCGCTGAGAATTTTATCATAAATCACGTCGCTAAGGTCCACTGTTACCGCAATAATGGTAGCTGGGATAAACAGTCAGCATTCTGGTGCTTCACTCCCAGCTGATGGAGAATCTCAAAATCATAAGCCTGTAACTTAAGAGCCCATCAAGCCAACTGTCCTTCTGGTTCTTTGAGATTCTGCAACCAGCGTAATGATGCATGATTGGTTATGACTTTGAACTTTACCCCATGCAGATAGACTCTGAATTATTTTATGCATAGATTACTGCTAAGCACTCTCACTCAGTCACAGTATAGTTACAACATGACAGTTCAGACTCTGACTACAGAACACAACAGGATGCTCTTCTCCCTCATCATCTTTCTGAGAAAGTACTTCCCCAACAGCGGAAAGGGATGCATCTGTCTAAACAATAAACTCTTAGTCAAAGTTTGGATATTGCAACACCAGTGTGCTGCTCAGCGCCGTACAGAGTGCATAAAAAGCATATTGATGACATTTCGTCCACTCAAACACAGCATCTTTTTTCAACAACTCGAATAGCGGGCCCCCAATACAGCTAAAATTAGGGATAAAGCATCAGTAGTAGCCAACCATCCCCAGAAATACCTGTATGTTACGCTTACTATTAGGCGTAGCCATCTTGCTGATGGCCTCCACCTTAGCCAGTTATGGCTGCAGCCCAGTTGAGTCTACCACAAAACCCAGGTATTCAAGCTGATCTTTAAAAAAGTTACACTTTCAAGGTTTAATTTTAATGTTCGACTCAGCCAGCCGGTGGAATACTGCTTCAAGGTGGTTGAGGTGCTCCAAAAAGGTCCAAGAGAAAATGTTAATATCATTGAGGTATACTAGGATGCATGACAGTTTCAGGTCACCAAGAATAGTGTCCATGGCTCGCTGAAAAAGTAGCAGGAGCGTTACACAGTCCTTGAGGCATCCGTGTTGGTTGAAAAAGGCCTTACAGGTGATTACAGCGCATTTTTCCTGTTCTGCCAAGGGTAACTCAATTTGCCAGTAGCCTGATATTAAGTTCATCACAGAAAAGTAGCGAGCACCCCATAATTGGTCCAGGGCTTCATCAATTCTTAGCAAAGGGTACAAATCCTTTTTTATAATACTGTTGAGCTTCCAATAGTCTATTACTACCCGGTTGGTGCCATCCTTCTTTTTTACTATCAGAACAGGCAAAGCCCACGGGCTCTTGGATGGCTCAAGCATCCCTTGTTGTAATAAATTGTCAATTTCTTCAGTAACCACATCTTCTGCTGCCCAAGAGTGGCAGATCAGCTAAGACCTTATTGGAGGATGACCACCAGTGTCCAATTGATGGACCACCCCCAAGCACACCCTAAATCGTGATCATTGACAGCGAAAATCCCCTCGTATTTCTGAAATAAAGCCATTGCTTGATCTTTTTGTTCATCTGTTAATCCCATTAAATTACTCTGTGGTACCACCAATAGTACATCAACTGATGGTTCAAGCGGTAGACCAAATTCATCCAATAATCTGAAATTATGAACCTGTTGGACTTCATCAATGGGAATCAGATGTAGATACACTATAGTTTGGTGGTGGCGTATTTGCATTGGTTCAGTCTGCAGGTTTGCTAACAAAACCTTTATCACCCCATGTCCCAGGAGTATAATTCCTGGAGCCACATGCGGCTCATACCGTGTTTGATGATAGAGCCCAATAACTTCCCCATATAACCCACTTGGCACTTTTACCTCTATCTCAGTATTCACTAAGACTTGATAGCAAGAAGGGATGAATATGGGCCCTGCCGCTCGAAGAGGTATCCCTTGATATTCATAGATCTGCTGAGGAAGGGCCTGAGTTTTGCATTTTAGTTGATGGTAGCAAACAGGCCATACCCCGTCACTATAGGCGAGGTTGATATGACTTGTATGCACCGGATCCTTTGGTATTCCCCTAGTAGTAAAGTAAATTGGGATCCGCTGACCTAGGATGTCGAGGGTCTCCTCTATCATATCAATGATAGCCCCAAAATGATGCAGAAATTTGGTCCCAATTAATATGTTGTAGTGTTCATTTGGTAACACAATCACCAGAGCCACAATGACAATGGACCTAAAGTGCAGAGGCAGCGCACTATAAGCTCCCTCGGAAACAGTGCTTACAGCTCCAGCAGTTCCATAATCCATGTGATGGTCCACATCAGGTTTCAATGTCAATTTTTGCATTAACTTAGTGAAAACTATGTTGACTGGAGCACCAGTATCTATTATAGCGTGAACTCTATTTTTCACTACAAAAATATCACAGTATGTACACTCAGAATAAGAAGAATATTGACTGTTTAATATGTGAACATTTACAGGCTCTCTTATTCCAAGAAAATTCTTAATCTCTTCACTGACTTGGGGGTATTCTCTGACAATGGCATCTACTGGAAGGGCGACGTTCACTTTTTTCATAGTTGGCGCATCCGCGGCAGGATCAAGTTGGTCCAAGGACGCTTGATCAAGCATTTGACAGGCATAGGGCTTCAGTTGTTTGAGGGACTCTTCTTCTGCCGCCACTTTAGCTTGAGCTTTGGTTACTACAATAATTTCTCCAACTGGCTGTTGGTACAAAATTCTGTCATTGAACTGAGGAACTTTTGCAGGGTATACTGCTATTGATTTGGGGATGTGTTAAGTGGGTATCGCGGAGGTAGAGGGTCCCATCTCTACTCCGCTCCATCTTTTCCCTATTAGTATTGATCTTGGTGTACGTAGTTCACATGGCGGTTATGGCAGAATTTTGCCAAATGACCAGGGTGACCACATTTGTAGCAGTTAACCCCATAAGAACCACGTCCCAGGTTATCATAAGCAGGTCCAGATCAGAAGGGTTGGGGTCGTTTGGTATATCCAGTTCTAGGTCAGTAAGCCAATTGTTGACGGTTGGCATAATTGGGTCCAGGTCGATAACTAGGTTGCTGGCAGTTGGCATGGCCATCCCATTGGCGTTGATTGTACTGTTGATTGTAATAGGCTGAGGACAAGGCGCAGAGTTAATTAAGGCTGAGGATTATTAAACGAAGCTGGAGGCAGCTGATAGTATTTTCTAGAATAAGAAGGTGCCGTGGCAGTGTTAGTTTTATGATCCAAATTTGGTGGCGAAAGGTAAGGGGATACCCGACGTAAAAACTGTACAGTTTTAAGCAGAGGTACGTCATCATCCAGAAGCGGCAGAATAACATTAGAAAGTTTGCAATATGGCTTCACCGCGGCAGACATGGCAATGCACATGTCAGCTTCTGCTAAGTGCCCAGATCCAATCAGTACATGTGCTTCTGTTGTGAATTAATCAGTAAACTTGATGAGAGTCTCATTTTGATGGAATCCAATTGTTAAGAACTCTACTTTTCATTGCGACATTTTTGAGTTTCCCCCAAACAAGTGAAGTTTGGTGTCCTTCACATCCTTATAGGAGATATAACTACTTGGGAGGTAACAGGTGACATGATCAGCACTTCTTACATCCAGGGAAGATAATAGCAACTTAGCCTTCCATTTATCAGAGGCTTATTCCACAGAAAACTCAAATTGTTTAAAAAACCCATGGATGTTCCCATTGCAGTCAAATGGGGGTATCTTTCAATATTAATTTCCTCCTTTTTTTGCAGTTGTTAGGTCTGCACTGAGGAACAGAACGAGACCAAAAGTGGATTCTCGATGAGAAGTGGGATTAGCGGAAGTTGGGATATTTGTCACTTCAGGTGTAGCATGACTGTCAGTTGTAGGTGGTACAGCCATTACTGGAGGCAAGTGGTGTTCCAACTCATACGAATATCCGGTGCTATTATCATGAAGGCTGTAGCTATGACCAGCGCTGTTTTCTCCTACGTAAAATGCTTCTTCTTGTAAGTCATCATCCTCCCAGCGCAACAACTGAAAAGGAGTAGAGAATCTTTGTTCTGCATATTGTAGTCGCTGGGTGGCATCATTCTGTCAAACAGCAAGTTCTTTGTTTTGTTGTCCCAAGATTTGCATTTGACTAAACGTGTTATCAAGTTGATTCATGACTGCGTTAGATTCTTGAAGGAGTTTGTCTTAGTTTTTGAGTACTGCGTCAAAGTAACCTTGATTTCCTCATATGAAGCTGATATGGGGTTCCGGGAAGACTCCCCAATGACATGACTTGGGTAAGGCATGGTTGGCAACTAGAGTTCTGGTGTGTTGGGTGGTTGATCAATGGGCCCCTTGTAGTGAGCACCACTGTTGTAACTTCAGATGGAATCGCTAGGATCCATCAAGCTATTCGCACAGGTCAAACCCTTTAAGCAACAGATGGACAATGTGGAGATCGTTGGTCCTTCAGATGCACCTGAAAATATATTAAAAATAGGAGAATTGCACCAACCAGTTCTTTTATTTATTATCTTTTTTTATAAATAAAGCGTCTTTGCTGTCTCATCTCATTATACTAAAAAAACCTCCTTCTCTTAATCGCCCATTTTGCTTATATTCATCAGCTTCAGGTGATACTATTTATCATTGCTTGGGTTATTCTGTTCCAACGATTTCCCTCGAATTTGGCTCATTATTCTTAATCCGCTGTCACCCTATTTGTAGGCGATTTACTTCATATCTATCAAATATCAACATTGCCTTATCGCCTTATATAGAGGCGATCCAATAAACTCATTATATCCAATAAAACCTGTTATATCCCAATATTGCCTCATCTCAAGGCACTCATATATTTGTAACTGATACTATGTTGTCAGATTCCGCCCGGCTGTCCCAAGATTATCATCCACTCATATCAAAATCACGACAGGGATGTTGCCAGAATGGCGGATCAATTTCATGATATAACGACAGGGATGTTGCCAGAATGGCGGATCAATTTCATGATATAATTTGAGCCAGATTGGCCCTTGGTGAGATGGATCAGATAAACCAGTACCTGGTTAATGCCTCGCAGTTGTGAGATGACTATTCCTTGCCTCAAATGGAGATTTGTTATTATTGGAGACAGCCTCATTCCACCAAAATAGTGCCAAAACACCAGCGGATTGGTGGGGCGAAGTTGTCCAAATTGTACGACTATTTCACAAAGTGAGAGGTGGACCTGTGGCTTGTTTAACAGGATTGAAAGGAGGAGCAGATTGATGCAAAGAGTTTGGTGGATCCAAAAACTCTTTGGAAGCGGTGGATTGGCGTCGTGCACCCATGGCGAAATCTTTAATCATTATGATTGCCATCTGGCAGGCTGCTATATCAATGGCTTGAAGGGCCCATTCAACGACCATCAGTCCTAAAACGCAGATTTCTGCATACTTTGCAGGGTTAAGTGAAAGTATATTGGAAAAAGAGGCAGAGTTCGTGGTGTAGGTTTGGATAAGAATAAGCTTTATTTGAAATTAAGAGAGAAAATGGACCAGCAACTGCCCCTTCCAAAGGAAGTTGCCTTATATATGAAAAATGGGGAAGAAGGGAATCGTGGGTGTGTTTTTATACAGTGGCAGCTGACGTACTCATGGATACTCATCCTGGGCTTGGGGAGTTGTCATCCAGCTTACACAAAAGGTCACAAAAGCTCTGGCAATGTAATCTTCTGATCCGCCAGGGAGGGACCCTCATTGATCAAAACTTGAGCGGATTTTCTCATATCAAAGGGGCAACAAAATTGGAAACTGACAGGGTCAATTCTAAAAAATTTTAATATATTTTTTAAACTTTTCTGAGAACGAATTCTTGACTTAGATTGGCATTCCTGAACCCAGATTTTACGGATTCCGTGTTCTGGACCAGTTTTCCTGACTCAGGAACCTTTTCCTGAGTTTTGAGGACAATTTTCATCTTTTCCAAGGATTTGAGGGATAGCGGGGTGGAGGCCAGTGGAGGGTGGAGATGCTGTTGGTGACTTCTGGCCTGTATTACCTCCCTAAAAACCTCCTTTTACCATTTCAATAGGGAAGAAGCTGCCTATGAGGATACTGTGGCGGGTTCTTTTGGGGACAATGCAGTTACTCAACGTTCATTAACCACGAGTCTAAGCCACCCAGTTGATCCAAAGGCTCCACAGGGGCATTAGGTCCCTTTTTCCTAATATAAGGGACCTTTTTCCAGTCTAACCCAGGAGGTTGGGTCTCCAGACTTACATTATACTCTCCTTTTTGAACAAAAACATTCCTCCTAATACGTGAACCTGGGCATAGTTCTTGTTTCTAGTAGGGAGTTTGATGGCCAAAATGGTAGTGATTTTCTTGGGTGGATAGGGGGCCCCAGTATGTAACTCATGGAACTCAGCCACTAACTCATTGAAATTCTCACGGTCCTTTGCACTTACCTAATTATTTTCATAGGATGGGTAGCTTTTCATGCAACTAGGTTCTGGACCGACCTTCTGGATTTCCTTGAGGCCAGTATTGCCTCCACTTCTGCCCCTTGAGAATCCCCATAATAATAGGCTCAGGGGTATAAGTAAGCTCACCCTTAAAGGGGGATAGTTGAGAGATGTGGAAAACATTGTGTTGTTTTCCAATGGGCAGGAAGCTTGATGCGGTATTTATCATTACCCAAATCATTTTCTACTTCAAAAGGGACAGAGAGCTTACTAGCCATTTTCCTAGAGGCAACCTTCATATAATTGGCGAGTGTCAATCATAACAAGTGAGCAAACAAAGATGTCATGCCCTGGGAGTCTTTTTATATATAAACTTCATATAGTCTCCAATGGCTTTTGATATGTCCTCTTGAACAAGCTTTTAGGTATCTCAGATCTGGATGATCCATTCCTCTGCTGTGGAGACTGATGAGGTTAAGCGTGCTCCAATCTGAAAATGGGTTGCAACCCAATGTTGCCTCAAAGGGGTATAATCCAATGGAAGATTTCGTTGCATTGTTGTAGGCAAATTCCGCTGAAGGAAGTTCTGTGGCTCAAGTGTCCTGGGTGGCTGAGGAGTAATAAAGTAAATAATGTTCTAAAACTTGATTTACTCTCAGTTTGCCCATCCAATTGTTGGTGATAGCTTTATAACGGAAAGCTTTAATGCTCTGAAGTCCCAGTAAGGCATCAAAAAACCTTGCTATGAACTGTGGACCACTGACACTTACAATCTCCGTTGTGGAGTCGAAACATGGAGAAGATATGAGTGATGAAGAGTGATGCAGTATCTGCAGCTGTCGTAGTAGTTTACATGGGATAAACAACGCAAACTTGGTGAAACTATCCACAACAACCATTATGGCATCAAAGCCCTTGGACATGAGAAGTTCAACAATGAAGTTCATTGAGACAGACGTTAGGGACCATCATCTTGTTGCAAAAGGGTATAGAAGCCCTTTTTCCCTGTGCGGTCTGATTTAGAGCGAGCACAGGTAACACAGCTTGATACCGAAGCTGGGAATTTCTTGGAGAGCCCAGGCCAATTGTAGGTTTTTTGACTAGATCAGAACACTTCTTTGAACGAGGATGGCCTACTGCAGGTGGGGTGTGATGCACTTCAAATACCTGCATGCGCAGAGTGGTCAGGACCCAAATCCTATCCCAAAAGAAGATTATCCTATCCTTTAAGTGGTACAGGGACCGTTTACACTGTTTAGTCTCCAGGTCATTAACCAATTCAATTTTCTCTGGGCAACATAATTGACCTGCTAAAACGCGTTCACACATGGGTGTTTCTGGAGAGATATCAGCATATGATACCCTAACAGGGGTGAGGGAGAGAATCATGGTGGAAGGTACCTCTGTAGTGAGCTCAGACAAGTCTTCCTCTGGGCCTGGAGACAAGGTAGGGTTGTGACTCAACATATCAGGCAGCACATTTAGTGGCCTTGTATGAACTCACTTGAAGTGAAAGTTACAAAGACCCCTGTATCTGCATGCTTGACGGTGAGCCAGCTTTTGGAGTTTACATTAATACAACAAGGACTTATGGTCAGTGCGTAATGTGACTCCATGCTTTGCTCCCTGAGGAAGATTTCTCCATTGGGTCAGCGACCATGCCACCGCAGCCAACTCTTTATCATATATTGCCCATACTTGTTCTGTGAATAAAAATTTCCTTGAGAAGTATGCCACAGGGTGCTCCATACCTTCATGCTCTTGCAACTGTACTGTTCCCATTGCAACTTCTGATGAATCACATGCCACATTGAATGACTTGGATGTGTCAGCATGCCACAGGACTGAAGCTTGCAGGAAAACTGTTTTGATTGACTCAAAGGCTTGTTGACAATCCTCTGTCCTTTTGAAAGGGACATTCTTCCCTTTCAGTGAATGGAGGGGTACAGCCAGCTGTGCGAGTGCAAAAGTAAACTACTTTAGTAAAATCACAGTGCCCAGGAAGCTTCTTAGTTGTTTTTAGTTAGTAGGGGTTTGACATGACTGAATGACCTCCAGCTTACAGGAGGACAGAATACCCATCATTAAGGAACAGGTTCTTCAGGAAAGTTACTTCCTCTCAAAAGAATTCACATCTGGAAGGCTTGACAAAGTGATCTGCCTTATGAAGGGCTTCCATTACAGCCTCCAAATCCTTGGTGTGCTGTTCATGGGTATTGAAATGGATTAATATATCATCATTGTAAGCGATAGCATAAATAAATCTTAGGTCCCCAAGGACATCATCAATCAATCTTTGAAAGGTTTCTGGAGCGTTCTTCAGTCAAAATGGCATCACCTTAAAATGTAATATCCCACGCCTTATCCTAATGGCCGTGAGCCACTCTTGGCCCTCCTTGATCCTCACCTGGTTAAAGTCATTAACCAGGTCTAACTTTGAAAGACTCGGGATCTAGAAATGGTCTGAGCAATGGTTTGTTCCAAGGGGAGGGAGTATAATCCAGAACTGTCACATTGTTAATATGGCCATAGTCCACACATGGGCGTAAGGTCCCATCTGTATTCTGGGCAAAGACTACTGATAGGGCAATGGGGGAGGTTTTCTTGATGATCCATCCTTTTTCCAGCATGTCATCTAGACATATTCTCAGCGCCTTGTCTTCTTCCTCTGTGTGAGGGTATAATGGGAAGCTAATCTTAACAAGATGTACTGCTATCTGAAAGAAAAGATCATATTCTGAATAGGGAGGAAGTCAAGTTGTAAGTCTCATGTCAAAGTCATCCTTATATGGGGCTAAGAATTTAGGAAAATCTCAGGGGAGGTCCAAAGGGGGCAGCTCAGAGGAAGAAATTGATCTAAGTGAGGGCTCTATTGTCAGAGTTTCAACTAGTGGGTATTCCCCACTACATCTCTTATTGAAAAAGGACAGAGAGTTAAGATCCAGGTTGATTTTCACCTATTGGCGATGCTGCCGCCCTACCCCCATGATGACAGGGTATAGTAAATCAGGTATAGCTGAAAAGTGGTCGCAGAAGCCAAATTTGAGGATGAAGAACTGCACTGAACGTTGTACAGTGTGGCAGGTCATTGGTGCAGATGAAGCGCCTAATACAGAAGGAGCTAACACTGTGTCCAGGTCTAAAGAGTGTGCCCCTCATAGAACCATTAATTTGCCCTCTGCTCCAGTAGCAAGGAGTGCTTGTACTATGACCCTCCGTGCTCCTACTCTGAAGGTAAAGGAAACAGGAAATAAGCTTAGTCCTCTATATTGGTCAAGAAAAGAGAAAGGGCAGCGGAAAGTGGTGTTGGCCCCATAATAAGAAGTTGCCCTTTGGTAGCCAATGAGCTACTCTGATTCTCCTCATTGGATCCCTCTGTGAGGTTCTCCTGGTCCTCAGGCAGGATGTTATTGGAAGGATCAACTACTATGCCTTTGCTTATCACTGTTGAGGAAAGGAACTTTCATGGCTCTGTATGGTGGTGGGGCTAAACTGGTAGGTGAAGGACTAGGCTCAGTGATATGAGAATCAGTTTCCTGATCAGGGGCTACATGGGCTTCTCCTTGGGCCATTTCGATTGGTGTTAAAATAGGATCACTTGGGTCCAGTGTCAAAGTAAACTCCATATCTACAGAGAAGGGTAAGGGTCTCACCAATGGTGGTTTGTTAATCTTCAAAGTAATTTTCAGGTAGGGAGATACCACTGAAACCCCAAGGGTGCGCTCCTTGGACCCTTATTCCCTGAAGATGTAGGAGCAGGTGTTTTAGACTATAATGAACTAGCTGGGATGGGGTTTGCGGTTGGAAGAGATGACTTTATTTCAACTGATGGTATACTTTCATGGAAATTCTTTGCCCCACTGAATATGCTAAAGAAAATTCAGCCTCCATGGACACTGGAAGAGGATCCCATGCGACATTGCTGGCAGCAGAATTGTCCAAGGCTGCTCTGAAAGTGCCACTGCAATGTCTGTAGTGATCCCAGCTGAAGGTACTAATGCTGTGAAGGCCTCTACCAGTGAAGGCAAGTAAGGGACCTTCTGGTAGAGGGTGAAGAGATGGTAGAGGCAGGATGCTCTAGATTCAGGTGCTTGTACTGCATCAGATACTAGACTCAATAAGGATTGTGATTCCCCATTTTGTTTGCAACCTGTAATAATCCTCTGGCCAGAGGCGTGCCTCTCCGTCAAGAGCATCTAAGAGAGCCATACTTCTCTGTGCATCAGTGGGAGTAGAATTTTAAGAAACCCCCAGCTGCAAAGCGTACATGAAGCTCTGCCAGAGCATCTAGAACCTGTTCCGCTACTTCAGAAGATGGGACTGGGGAATCCCATTTTCACTAAACCTGCTGAAGGTGAAGCCTGATTCTCTGATGCTGTATGGAGGCTATCCTGGGTCAATAGAAGCTATTTGCATGCCCTGCAGAAGGAGATGAGTGGCCAGCAAGGGAAAACTAAATCACATTGGGAATGCATATTCATTCTAATTAAGTAAGCAAATTCTTCGCCTGATCCAATGAGGAGGGCGGAAAGTGTTGAAGTTACAAGTCAGTCCATTATGTCATGGAACCTGTTAATTAAAGTAAGACTTGGCTTCCAATATGGGTGTGTAAAAACCCAGTGGAAAGCCCATAATGCCAATAGTAGCAGTTCTGATAAGTTGTAGGAAGAATTCCCTATGATTCTTGTGAGGGAAATAAAAATTAAAAGAACATACCAAAGTCCCCCATAGCAAACCAAAAGGCTTCAATAGGGCACCTTGGGTCTTGCTGGGAAATCTCCCAAGGTTGGGAGAAGCTAGGAGGATGACCAATCCTCCTGGGTTCAGTTGGTGACCTTTGGTCTCTTTTTCCAAACCTTCTTGTACTGATTTATCAAAATTTAGGTTCCTAAAATCATTAAAATTTTCAAAATTTTAAAAATGCTGATCAAGTCACAAATTGAATCGAACCAAAATGATCAACTGTTGGGAGGCCTTGGGCTTCATCTTGCGCCTGTTTAGGGGTTTTTTAGATGGGTTGAGGTGTTGAGGACGTTGTCAGAACGGCGTATCAATTTCATAAATTGATTTATGCTTGATTGGCCCTCAGAAAGATGGCAAAGATAGTTTGGTACATGGTTAGTGCCTTGCAGTTGTAAGAATGATCATTCCTCACCCCCAAATGGAAAATCATAATTAGAGGACATGGCCTCATTCTGCACAAATTGTGCCAAAATACCACAGATCAGCAGGGCGAATTGGTCTGAAATTTCTGACTATCTTGCAAAGCGGGAGGTGGACCTGTGGCTTGTCCACCAGGAGCCAAAGGAGGAGCAGATTGATGCAAAGAGTTTGGTGGATAAAAAACTCTTTGGAAGTGGCATATTGGTGTTGTGCACCCATGGCGAAATCTTTGATCATCATAATTGCCATCTGGAGGGCTGCTATATCAATGGCTTGAAGGGCCCATTCAACGACCATCAGTCCTAAAACGCAGATTCCTGCATACTTTGCAGGGTTAAGTGAAAGTATATTGGAAAAAGAGACAGAGTTTGTGGAGTAGGTTTGGGTAAGAATTAGGTTTATTTAAACTTAAGAGAGAAAATGGACCAACAATTGCCCCTTCCAAAGGAAGTTGCCTTATATATGAAAAATGGGGAAATAGGGAATCGTGGGCATGTTTTTTAGACAGTGGCAGCTGATGTACTCATAGGTACTCAGCCTGGGCTTGGGGCGTCGTCATCCAGCTTATGCAAAAGATTATGAAATTCTCTAACAATGTAATCTTCTGATTTTCCAGGAGGGACCCTAACTGATCCAAACTTGAGTGGAGATGCTTGGATCAAAGGGTGACAGAATTGAACTCTGCAAGGGGTTAACTCTGACAAATTTTTAAAGAAAAATTAAACATTTTAGAATGGATTCTTGACTCATATTGGCATTTCCGGACCTAAAATTTCAAATTCTATGTTCCAGACTAGTTTCCTGACTAAGGAACCATTTGCTGAGTTTTAAGACCAATTTTTTAAGGAATTGAGGGATAGCGGGGTGGAGGCCAGTGGAGGGTGGAGATGCTGTTGGTGACTTCCAGCCTGTATTACCTCCCTACAAACCTCCTTTTACCATTTCAACAGGGAAGCAGCTGCCTGGGGAATACTGTGGAGGTTCTTTTGAGGCTAATGCAGTTACCCAAATTTCATCAAACGCATGTCAAGTCCCCCAGTTGAGCCAAGGGCTCCACAGGAGTATTAGGTCCCTTCTTCTTCCTATAAGGGACCTTTTCCTGGTCAACCCCAAAAGGTTGAGTCTCCAGACTTACATGACATGCATGAACCTTCTAAGATGAATATGCCAAATGTAGAATCTTTGTTAGAGCTCGCTGATGGCGTTGGGTCATCATCAAAAGTTACCGCTAGCCTAAAACCCTACCCTAAAAATAAGGATTGTTGTTTGATTATCCCGCTTGGCTGAACAGATACCAAAGCGACCAGGCGCAGAAAGGTTTGTATGCAAACCCATTTCTGACCTCTTAGGACCGCCCTTATGTGGGGTGGCCTTGGGAGGTTCCCGGTGTATATCAGGTGAGACGCCATTGTGCTAACCATCAAAACACAATAAAACCGCAATTTGGGCATTCAACGTCAAACTGACAGTGCTCAACCTACCGCTGACTCCTCAATAGTAAGTTCAAAGTGAATTCGTTTTTTCCCATTTAAAGTTTGCCAGGTTAGGTCAAATCTTTTGTGCCCCAATCCTGTGATTTGCTAAGTTATTCCCAAAATTAATTGTTAAGCAGACATAAGACACTGAGGAAATCAATGGTATATTTTCTTAAAAATTACTATCTATTAAAAAATCGACCCAAGTTCCCATATTTTGGTATATCTAAAATTCTCTTGCCAAACTCCCTATGGCACTAAAATGCAGCTCCTTGGGACCTATATAGGCTGGGCAATACCAGTATTGATAGTAGCTATAGCTCCAATTACAGTTAGCTGGGTGTAATTGTAAAAAATCTCTGGGAATTAACCCAATTATCAAGGCCATCCACCAGCAGGATATAGGTATCCTGTGAGCCCATCTTTCTTCTCTAATACAATGATCTGCCCACCTGCCTCCATTTTTTTATTTAAACCTCCTATAAAGGTTCCCAAGATGCCAAATCTGATCATACAACCTCCCGCACCTATACCCACTGGGTCTGGAGTTGCAACAGCCTGGTTTCTACCCAGGTTTCTTTTTACCCTTGCTATTCATTGGCGCACAATTGTTGTAAATCTTCCCGCACAAATTAACATCATTTGAGCGGCAATGCCTATGGCATTCTTGCTTGCCTTATAGGTTCTTTTGCATCATGACTTGTAGGACAGTCTAAACAACATATGACGTCTCCTTGACATAATCAATCATCCATAGTTTCCGGCCATTTCTGCCCTCTTCATAAAGATGGGTGCTGCAGTGGTTGCTCTTTACAAAATGAATGTGCAGTTGGTAGTTTGTCTCGTGCTGTTTGTTTGGTCAATCGCCAAATTTGTGAGCAGCATTTGGATAGCTTTGGAAGAATTTCTCCATGGTAGCATGCCCTCATTACCCGCTATTCCTCGCTCAGCTCACTCTCAGGTAGGTAATCCAGGTGTTCCTTCCCAAGATATAGCTAAGCTAGTCCTTGACGCCCTTGCCAAGTTGCAAATATGATCCGCAGTTGCCTTGAATAATGCCGCTTCATTGTCCAATGCCCAGCAAAAAGTTGCTTTTTTGGAAGCGGTTGAAAGTGAATCTCGTTGGTGGTTTCAAAACTTCTTCGTTCTGCTATTTGGGCAGGTGACCTTACCTCACTTGTCGCAGCAGTATCAGCAGAATTGAAACCCCCCACATCCCGCTCAAAACGTTTATTTCAATTACTCTCTATTAATGCTGAAGCCCTTAGCATGGACTCTCTAGTCACAGCCTTCCATGAGCAAGCCCCAGCGCTTAATATTTCTGTAGATATGCTCCAAGCAATTTTATGATCTGCATTGGATTCTGCCTCCACTCAACACGAGGTTTGATTCACCCCCATAGAAACTGTGGATCAAGTTTTCCAGGCAGCGAATTCCATTAAGGTTTCTCTCCACCACCATCCCCACCCTCAATATGGAACCTTCATGATTGGGTCCGCCGATGGAGTCTCAGATCATGATCATGTTGTTGAATCAGTATCTGTATTGGTATCAGGGTCAGAAGCTGTCTTTGTGCCAAAGTTGGCTCATCCTGGTTCACCTATCTCGAGTCAATGGAAGCCCAGCCTGATTAAGATGGATCACAACTCCTTACCCTCCCCATTTTGACCCCGTAAACAAGAGTCTGTTCTTCCCCTTGATTTGCTTGCTATATCTTCAGTGTCAGAAGAAATGAACTTATCTTCTAATAAACAGAATTCTTCTTACAAATTTATTGCCATTGAAAATTAGTATTGGATCACACCAGGTTCTTTTGAGGCCTTGGTTGACAATGGAGCAGTGGGTATCTTGATGAACCTAGAGTTGGCCCACCAGCCTGATCTTGACCTGGACTTAGGTCCTGCGGTGATGGTTGCATCATCAGCCTCCCAGCTATCATACAAAGTACGGCACCCAGTACCTTTCTCAGTTCACCAGTTTAGTTTTTGTGATCATTTTTCAGCAATGTTTAACCTCGTGTTCCAGTAATTTTGGGTGTGGACTGGTGGCGTCGTCAGCATGTAAGGATTCACCTTAAATTTAATATGCTGTCATTCTCTAATGGTCATATGGAGGGCGAGTTTCTTTTACTGGATACTCTTATTAAAACTCAAGGTCATAGTTCAAAAACTTCCATTGTCTCCCCTGCAGGCCTCCCATCAGATTTTCCAGAAGCGTTGATGGGTTATCAAAGTATTTCTGACTCTGAGGAGGCTCACCACTTACCCCTACATACAGAATTCGACTTGGGTTTTTGGACAAAGGTGCAGGTAGTGAACATCAATTGCCCAATGTACCTGCATACAGTGGAGGAGGAGGCTGCCCTCAATGTATGGTTTGATGACACGCTTAAGAAGGGTTAATTGTTCAAAGAAATTTCTTCTGTTGCCTCTTCCAACATCTTTGCCAAAAAGGCCGATGGTTCCCTTTGTCCATGCATGGATTACGGCTACTTAAATAAGATCACATTCCATGATCCCTACCCACTGCCTTTGGAACAGACAATTGGCCAATCAATTTCTAAGTTGCATGTGTTCTCAAAACTTGATCTAGTTAATACCTTCAATCAGTTTTGGGTGACAGAAGGTCATTAATGGCTTCCTGCAATCCAAAATTAAACGTGGCATATGCCAATTTTGAGTGATGCCTTTTGGGTTAAAGAATGTGCCAGCCACATTCTAAAGGATGATCAATAGTGTGCTCGTGATCTCCAGTTCACCTGCACAGTCGCAAACATTGACAATATCTTGGTACACTCCCCTACTCCCAAACAACATGCAAAAACTTAGAGGCAGTATTGGCTGTTTTACATTAGGCGGGCCTATTTGTTAAGCCTTCAAAAATGCGAGTTTTACAGGGAGGAGGTTACCTTATTGGGCAATCTCATCTTAAAAGATGGGTACGCTATTCCCCCAAACAAGTTGGATGCCATCCGCGAATGGGCAACTCTGACAACCCAAAAGCAATTGAAAAGCTCCTTGGATACTATTGTTTTCTTAAAAATTCTCCTCTGCCCTATTACCAGTTAGTCGCCCCACTTCACCTGCTCATGGGTAAGAATGTCCCCTTTTGTTGGGCGCCTGAGTGCCAGCAGGCATTTGAGTCAATTAAAGAGGTTTTCTTGTTACCCTTTATCCTAAAAATGCAGACCCCTCCAAACCCAATGTTGTAGCATGTGATGCGTCATCTGTTGCAGTTGAGGCTGTCTTGCTTCAGGAGCACGATGGGTTGGAACATCCGGTTTCCTATTTTTCCTGCAATTTCTCTCCCACTGAACATTCCTGGGCCACTTATGATAAGGAGCTGGCAGCTGTGGCATGGGCCTTGACCATTTATAGATATCTCTTGCGGGGAGTTCAGCATGCGTTAACAGTGTGCATAGACCACCAATCCCTTTTTTACTTCTGCAAACCACAGAAGTTGGCACACTGGCAGGCCCAAACCTATTGTATTTGTGTAGCTTTAACTTCAAGTATGATTTTGTAAAAGGAGCGTTGTATGTCCTTCCGAACTTCCTAAGTCATAACCCCTCACATTGTCCTGCAGACTCAGATGAGGCAGATCTGGTTACAGTAATTCCCCCCACCCAAATATCATCCATTGTACCTCCTGTAGTTTTGGCAGTGGACCTAGCTCTGGACGCGCCCCTAATTTCTTGGGCTTTAGCAGCACAAACAGCCTGTGCAGAAGGTGTGGACCTTCTGGAGAATTTGTCCCTCCCCACTATAAACCTTCCTTAATTCCTTGTGCAAGGGCCTCATTTAATTCTTGTCATAGGTTTGGGTTCCTCCACTCCTTTATGCCAGATTCATTCTCATAATGACCCTCCCACTGTTAGGCACCCTGGAAATAAGTGTATTGACTTAATCAAGCGGACCTCTAATTGAACAGGTTTGTCAAAGAATGTTCCAACCTGGATTGCAGACTGTGTTACTTGTGCGTAGGCCAAGTTAGACAGGTTGGGAAGAAATGGCCTTCTTCACCCCTTACAACAGGAAGAGGGCTAATGGACTTTGGTTTCTGTGGATTTTATCGTGGAACTTCCTAGTTCTGATGGGTTTACAATGGTGATGGTGGTAGTCAATCGCTTTATAAAAGTTTCCCTGTTCATCTCATGTCTTACACTATTACCTCTGGAGAAACTGCCCGTTTATTTGTGCGCCATGTGTTCTCTATGTTTGGTCTCCCACAGGAGATTGTCAGTGACCGTGGACCTTAGTTTACGGCACAATTCTGGAATGAGCTCCTGTCAATCATGAGAATTACACCCTTTTGTTCCACTGTAACCAACACCATTCTGATGGACAAACTGAATGGATTAATCAGATCCTGGAACAGCACCTATGGTGCTACGCTGCAGCTGCTCAGGATACCTATTCTGACGACCTCCCTCTTGCTCAGTTTTCATATAATAACGGAACACATGCCTCCACTGGGTTTTCCCCATATAAAGCATCCTTGGATACAACCCCTCATTTTCAGTCAGTATGTGCCTTCGCTCAGAGGTACCAGCAGCTGCCGATCATGCCAAGAATATTTGGGCTACACAGTCCTTGGTTAGGGAGCATCTAAGAAAAGCTATAAGTGACTACAGGCGGTTTTCAGATTGGAAGTGGCTCCTGGCACATGTAATAGAGGTGGGCTCATATGTTATGCTCGATATGCACCATTTGCGGATGCAGGTGAACTTGCATAAGTTTGAAAGTAATCGCTTGGGTCCCCAATTGATAGGGAAAGATTTGGTTAATGGCGCTTTTCCATTTGGGATTGGCACCTCACTGGAAGTAACACCCAGCCTTCCATGTACCTCAGCTGTCCCCATTCATGGAGGCAATACCATCAGATCCTAACTTATTGTGATTGATGGTGCAGAGGAGGCTGAAGTGGAGGGAATTCTAGATTCCTGCAAAACTTGTTGGTCTGTTCATTATTTCATCGCTTATAAAGGCTACCCCGCCTATGAGAACAGTTGGGTCAGGGCCCAGGATTGTGCAAACTGTTTGGAGCTGATAGAGACTTTCCATGCCATTCACCCAGAAGCTCCTCATCCTCCCCTAAAGATCGCTAATTTGATGGCGACTAACTTGCCAAAGGCTTACAAAGATGTGGCTCTCACTCAGTTCCCCAGCGGTGGTGCCCCCCTTTGGCGAAAGGGAAGGGTAATGTAAATCTGGGAGAGCGTCCCCTTCCCTAGACCAGGCGTTGAATCCATTCCCTATAAAAAAGGTCCAAAAAGGGTCAGCAGTACCTCTCATCTCACAGGGCGATCTCTCCCATGTAGTAGACGAGCAATGGGTAACCGCTCTCCCCTTGAAAATTCCACCACCTGTCCCCACAGTTGCCTCCACCAAATTAGTATGGCAAATTGAGGAATAATGCGCCAACATATTTAAAAGCCGCCACTCCCATAGGTCTAAAGGTTATTATGAAGTCAATGGTAATGAGCCCTCAAAATCAAGGCCTGAAAGCCTTAAACCCTCAGCAACAAAGCCCAACAGGCACGCATATTTAGTAAATGGGGAATCAAGTGTCAAATCCTCAGCAAAACTTGCTGATGGCATCAGGCCACTGGGAAACACTGTTGGTTCGAAACCTGTTTTAAAAACATCAGGGACAAAGCCCAACTGGCGTGTACCTCTTAAAAAGAATGTATCCAGTGTCAAACCTAAGTTAAACTCGCCAATGGCATTGGGCCATTTGGAAATGTTGTTGCTAATTTGAAACTTCCCTCAAAAACATTGGGGACAAAGCCTAATGGGCATGAACCTTTTAAGATGAAATGCCAAATGTCGAATCTTTGAAGGAACTTTCTGATGGTGTTGGGTCATCATAAGAGGTCGCTACAAGCTTAAAACCCTCCCCTCAAAAATTTGGATTGTTGTTTGATGCATCTCGCTTGGCCAAATGGAAACCAAATGACTGGGTGTTGATGGATTGGGTATCTGAACCTCATTTCTGACCTCTTAGGACCGCTTCTATGAGGGGTGGCCTTGGGAGGTTCCTATTCCCATCAGGAAAGACGCCATTGCGCTAACCATCAAAAGCATGGTAAAACTGCAAATTTGGCCTCTGAGGTTAAACTGACAGTGACTCAGCCTGTCGCTGACTCCTTTGAGGTCAGTTCAAATTGTATTCGTTTTTTCCGCTGCTTAAAGTTCACCAGGTTAGATTAAATTTTGTGAACCCAATCCCATGCTTTTCTAAGTTAAACCTAAAAATTAATTGTTAAACAAGAAGACATAAGACACTAAGAAATTGACATTGGATTTTCTTAGATTACTATCTATTAAAAAAACCTCCCTAAGTTCCTGATATTTTGATTTATTTCAATTTTTTCCTTTCCAAACTCCCTATGTCATTAACAATGTGGCCCCTTGGGCCACATATTGGCTAAGCAATACAAGTCATGACAGTAACTATAGCTCCAACTGCTGTCAACTAGGTGTATTTTGTAAGAGATTTCTGGAAAACTTTCAGTTTTTGAGGCCATCTGCCAACAGGATATAGGTATCCTGTGGGCCCATCTGTCTCCTCTACAGGCTAGGATCCGCCCCCACCTCCGTTTCTGTACCTAACCCTCCTATGGATGTTCCCAAGCTTCCAAATCTGATTGTACAACTCCCCTCACCAAGAACCATTGGGTCTGGAGATGCAATAGCCTGGTTTCATGCCGGGTTTCTTTTTACCCTTGATATTCATTGGTGCACAATTGTCATACAACTTCCCACACAAATCAACGTCATCTGAGTGGCAATGCCTATAGCATTATGTCTTTCTTTTTGGGTTTTTTACATACCAACTAGCAGGACAGTCTAAACTTCATATGTCGTCTCCCTGACAGACGGTCAGCATAGAGATTGGTCAGATAAGCACTACTTAAAGAAAATGGGATGATAGGCATAAATCAATTTGTTTGGGCTTAAACTCAATTCTGGCCTATAAAATGAGACTACCAGCCTGTAATTATATAGCTTGAGTTTGTATGAACTCAAGACATTGACGCAAGCTGAATGTTACCAGTTTTAGTAATATTTAATTTTAAAAAATAAATATAACCCTTATTTGAAAATTAAATGTTATGACCATCCTTCTTCAAACTATAGCAAGTGATCTTCAGCACTGATGATGTAACCCCCTGAAGCTCAACACACGTTTTTAGGTTTAACCTGATCCTGCTTTTCATTAACCCAGATTTGATCCATGTATATTTGAGATCAGTGATAGTGGCAAACTTAACCCCTTTAGCCTTATTTATTCACCCATTATCCCTAATATCTTCACTAGAATCATGTCATGAGACATGACATTACTTTCCAGTTTTTTGTGGGACCACCCTAACTCTGGGGCGACAGCAAGGGAGAAGTTTTTATGGGCTAGGGGTGACTTTATTGCTGCACTTTATGGAGGTGCACTTGAGATCAGCGGCATCAGGAAAGCGTTTATGGAACATATTAATCAGGCCTTGTGCATGGTAACAATCACGGGCTGGAACCCAACCTCATTCTTCAGTTTTAAACCCTTTACAAGGTACTATATATTAAAGCATTATTCTAGACTGAAGGGATGCCACAATCTCATCCACTTCCTAATTAGGTGCTTCATATATAAGACATGCCCTGGGATCTCAGGGGGGAACCCTCAATTGTTTCCGTTTACTCTCATGAAAGGTGGCAAAATTTGGAACTTTGTTGTAAAATCCAGCTGATAGGAGTCATGACCCATCTTTCTGACATTATGGTAAGGTCCTATCCTCTTTGGCCCCGGATTTCTGCATGGCTGATTGATAGGGATATGCTTATCATTAAGTATCAAAAGATCTCCATCCTTATATTTATGACCTTTCCTTCTCCTACCATCAGCATTCTTTTTATAAACCTCAATGGCAGCCTCCAAGTTTGCGTTTAACCACTGATATTCCTTCCTGATGAACTTAGCAAAATCCATCACCGCTTCCACCTTAGAACCACAAAAGGTTTCCATGCTTAATTCAGGGTTATAGACATAATTTTCATAGAAAGGATAGCACCTTGTAGAGGAATGATGGGCGTTGTTGTAACTAAATTGTTCGAAAGAAAGGTGTGAGGCCCAATCTGAATGGTCAACAGCCATGTAACACTGCAAATTTTCCAAACAATGGTTCACTAGCTCTGTCTGCCCTTTTTATATGAGTGGAAGTCAGTGGAGCAGTGTGGACGAATTTGAAGAGTCTTTAGCAAATCTTCACAGAATACCAATGTAAACTGAGGTCAAAGGTCAGTAATGATCTCCTGAGGTACGCCATGGATGGAGAAAACATGGATAGTGAATAAATTGGCAAGTTGTGCTGCTGTTTATTGTAGTGTGACATGATATGAAATGGGCGAACTTAGTAAACTGTTAAACCACCACCTTTATAGCATAATACCCATCAGAGAGGGGTAGTTCCACAATAAAATCTACTAAGAGGGAAGTCTAAGGCACTTCTGCTTACTTAAAAAGGTACCAACATTTCAGCAAGGGGCTGAAGATTTGGTTTCATCCTGTTACAAACAAGGCACTTCTTGGTATACCGTGCAACTTATGTTGAATTTCATTTCAATTATTTGTGTAGTGGATAAGCTCCAGGGTTTTTGCCTTCTCAAGTTACCCACGGTTATCCCATAATGATGCACCTTGATTATTTCCAGTTGAAGAAGCTCAGCAAGAAAAATCTTTCTATCACTTCAATACCTAAATGAAATCCAAATTCAAATTTTTTTAAAAAAATACAAAACATGACCGCTTGATCAAGCCCAAACCTACTAATGTCAAAGCAATTGACGCCTGCTACCCCGGCTTGGGGTGGTGGTGCGTCACCATATGGCATCTTTTGGCCGCCACCGAAGTGCGCCTGTGCTGGATCTGCTAGCCCTCCTAATGCTCTCAGGCGTTATGTCCCCCCTCAGGACTTAGCCCACCACCTTTCAAGCTCTCAGATGGTGCTCCCACGGAGCAATTTGCATTTTGGCCTCCAGGTCAAGTATGGGAATCTTTTCCCATATGCAAGTGCGGCCATCATTGAGATGGCCATAGCAGTTTTCAAACCCACCAGCTTTATCAACTTCTGCCCCTTTAAGGGGTACTTCAACCTTGGCTTCTACTCGGAAGCTGATGCAGCAGCAACCAAGCTGCAATTGATTTATAAAAAAATTCCGCTCCTCACCATTCACACCCAGCTCCTGGATGAGGCCACTTTGGTGGTCCAGTTTGCCAGGTTTCCCTACTACCTTTCCCCCAAACGCCTCTGTCATGAGCTCATGGAAGGTTTGGCCATTTATAGCGCAGACCCCATGATGCAGTTTGTGGTGCCCCATGGGGCAGATCATCTGGCAGGCCCTCACGCCTTAGCAACAATCTGCCCATTAATTGTGACAACCATCTCACGATTCCCCCCCACCGTGATCAGGTCCGCCCCTGATCATCCTTTTTGGGCGCGTGTTAAAAAAGGCTGCGCCATCTTCCCCTTGTGCTTTGAGCTTGACCACCTGAAGTGCAAGTGCCCACAGTTTCCACTTCTGCTGCTTCCGTTGCCCCTCCTTCTGGCAAAGCCCCAGTGGCTGCCTCACCCCAATTTTTGAATGGGGTGTGATCCTCCTGCCCCCACCCTTGGGTAATTCTGGCGCTGCTTTGAAAGCAGCAACCAATCAAAATTTAAAATTCAAAAAAAATTTGAATAATTTGGCCAGGGTACGGAATCCTAAGTTGATGGCTGAAACAGTTTTGGCTGAGCTGCCATGGTTGAGTGTTCATATCCAATTGGGTTCCGCCACTGTACCAACTCCTGTGGCTGGGCCAGCGCTAGCTGAGCTTAATCCATTCAAGTATTTTGATTAGATTGATGATAGCGACCGGCCATACAATGTGAAGCCAGATTTCGCGTTGGAGAAGCTTTTTATTGATCCTCCCAATTTGCACCCCCGCTATTTTTTCTCTAAAAGTGGTTTTCCAAATTATAAAAATATCAATCAAATGCCAGTGGAAGCCGCAGCTGCCCCTGCCAACACCTTCCTCCGCCAGCATCTCCATGGGGTGATGGAGCACCTTGTTGAGGGTATTCCCATCCCAAATTTCCCTTCCAATTTCAACAAAGATGCTAAATATGAAATTGAGGAGCTCGCTTTTGGTGTGAGCTGCGCTTGCATTGACACAGAAAAAACTTCTATTTTTGACCCCCAATATCCTGAAACCTGCTGGCACACCAAGTCATTTACTTGTGTGCCAGCTCTCATCACTTTCGCTGAGCATCAACTTCTCAATACATTGAGGCGATGGACACCACTGTCCTCATTAACAAAGAAAACCCCCAACTATACCTCCTTATGCCTCATGTCGCTGATGCCCCTACCCCAATGTTGTCCACCATGGTCCGCCAGCTAAAGCGGGCGCCAGCCAAAAGTTTCCCCAAAGCTTCCTCGCCATCTGATATGACTTCCTAGGCTGATAACCTAGGGGCTATATTAGGAATTTTTTATTTATATTAATCCCTTTGTTTGGCCCATTTGTGAATAAAGATGCGTGGCAGCTCCCCCTTTTGGGTTGGGCACCACTGGTGCTAAAAAAAAAGGCTCCACAAGAACCCAAAAGCGTCCCTGGAACCATGCCATGATGTCTTTTACATAGTACCTCTGCATAAGTTTCCTGGTTCAGGTTGAACCTAAAAGATTATGATATACTCTGAAGATAAAAATTGTGACAAGACAATTCATCTGAAATTATTATATGTAAGCCTTGATGAACAATCCCTGCAGCTAGACTAGAAAAATTTACCATTTTGAACAAAAAAGTGGAAGAAGCCAGAATCTGTCCCTCTATTCGCTCTGAGCTATTTAGCTCATGTTGTGGATGAGAGATGGCTAATGTAATCTTCTGGAAATCGCTCCTTGTCCACCTCTAGTCACCACCAAAGAATTGGTGGGGAAAATTTAGAAGTTGTGCCAGGTGTGGTGGAGAGTGTAATCCATTGCCAGCGGAAAAAAATTGGCGCATGTTTCAAGGGGTGGTATTGCAGGTTCAAGTTCCTCTGGGAAGGCCAAGTCACATTCCGCCAAAAATAAAGGAACTAAGTTAGGTTTGGACTCTAAGATTCCCATCTGCAGTTTTCTCAAGCAGGTTTTTAAATGAGCCCATTCTTAAAAGGTACAGGCGTGGTCAACCCTTTCCCTATCAAATGGAGCCTACCATATGTGGAATGGCTCATGATGCAACCTTCTGTCTTCCAGGAACATCGTTATCATCATGCTAAGCATGATCACAGTAGAATGAATATTCTTGCTAGAAAATTTGATGCCAATTCAACTGGGTAGGTTGGATCCAAGTCAATATCAGAAATCATTCTGATTGACAATCTGATGGGACTTGTTTGTGAAATATTCTTAATAGTAGCTCACTTAGTTTTATCCCTATTTAGCGAGCATATAGGGCAGTGGTCCCTGATAGGTACTGTTGTTGCTCCTTATTTTCCCTTTTATCCATTTTAATTCACAATAAAAATTAAAAAAATATCAAAATTTTTTTGTGAATTAAAGAATTCTGTTGAACATTTAGTGATGATAATTTCTAATTCTGGAAATCCCTGGATAGTCCTTGCAGCTGTCTTTTGCATTTCCCATCCATCAATAATGATGGCTGTACCTGAAGTATTTTAGCTGGGGTTCTGAGAGTTAATTCACTCAGAGCTCTAGGCCAGTTTTATTATTAAGAACGCTCCATGACATAATGGAGCAACCACAGCGTTTGGGCCTTCTCCACCCTCTGTTATACAAATGGTGCTGCATTGGTTTTGTGTTACATACAGAAATCCTGTTCTCTTGATCATAGTTTTTCCAAAAGTTAGGGAGTTCCCCCTAACCTAGACATTGATGGTGGTTCCTTCTGTCCAACGGGTGGAAGAGTTGGGTACTTATTGCGCTTTAAGCCAAGGCCAGTTTGGTTGGGGGTAAAGCGTTGGGGTATTGTTATCCCTGCGGTCACATCCCTGCCTTGATGACCCACAGTTATGTGTTCAGGTGGGGGCATTTGATGGGTCAATCTGGATGCTTCAAAGGAGCTGTTGTTTGTGAATCCGTGGTCCTCTGTGTTCCATGGCAGAGGTAGAAAAATTTGGGTATCTACAGATTGTGGATACCATAGCGTCCTATCCCAAGAACATCCCAGAGGATGGTTTGTCAGATATCCTTCCCTTCAGAGAGTGTCTTGCATTTTGGCTAATAAGATCAGGCGTACTTTCTGCTGCCAGTTACATCCAGTTAGGCGCTCATGTGGTCTCTTTGGAGGCTCTTTTGGACAAGGGAGCCTCTGGCAACTTTATGAGTTTGCAGGTCGCTCAGGGATTGTATCTTGATCTGGACATTGAGTCCTTGGTTTTAAAGTGTTGTTGGCCTCAACGATTTGATACCCAGTGAGGTGTTCAGCCCCATTCTCATTACACAGGTTTGGCTTCTTTAACTGGTTCACTGCTGTGCCATAGTTGCTATTTCCCATCATCCTGGGGG